>JAYDZE010342039.1:0-17905 GCA_034509125.1 Monilaria moniliformis
TTATACAAAATGTTTTACAATATGTGACAATTAAACCATAACTAGAACAATAAAAGTTGAATTACATACCTTTTAATAGATTTCAACAAAAACTATCAAATCAACTCAACAGATCTGAAAATTTGAAGAATTTCGTTTGTGTGAGTGATGTGTGAATGAGCTGCTTCTGTATTGTGGCTGTTGTGGGAGGGCTGGGGGGATAATATGCACGCCGGAGATGCATGAGAGTAATGCGTCTTACCTGAGAGACGCATTCAGCTCATGCGTCTCCACCTACACCTCGACACCGTCGTTTCAGCAGGGCAAAGACGCATTCGCCAAATGCGTCTTCATTTAAGTGAAGACGCATTTCGGGAATGCGTCTTACCCATTTTCGGAAGAGAAAAAAGGTTCCCATTTCGGAAACCTTTTTTCTGGAATTGCCCAAATCAAGAATTTTGCCGGAATTTGGGAGAGTTTTCCTTTTACGACTGCTGTGAATCCGCCGTTGGTTTTCGAAATCATCTCAGGCCGACCTCGTCCTGACACATGGATGACAGTTCCTGCGCATCTTTCTCACGTGCATTGTCAAATATTACTTTAAATTTTAAATTATATTCAATTAATGAAAAATGTACCTAACTATATATTTAATTAATCCACAAATTAACCATTTTGTATAAAGAAATAAGAATATCATGCACCTATTTTTCAGCGCTCCAAATCGCGACTTAACTCGTCAAATACCACTTTGATAAGTGCACTTATAATTTTTTATCTTTTTTCATTTAAACATGTGCCATAAACACAATCGTTTTTTTTTACAATTTCCTTTTATTTGGGAGTAACACGTATATATAGATAAGTTATTCAATTAAAATAACAAGTTATTTTATTTTTCATTCTTCATGTTTTATTAATTTTTTAAAAATGTCATTTTTATCGCCATGATTTGTATATGTACTAAATTTGCTTTTCGTGCAATGTACGAAAAATATTATATGCGTACAATATTTAATGTTAGAGTTTAATTTTTCTAATTTCTAAAAAAAATATTCTTCATTTTTCCTTCATGGTAACTTGAACCTTCAATCTATAAATTGCACTTCGTTATCAAAATTGTTAGACATTTCTAAAGTATATATCAAATAATAGTAATATTATCTTTTTGTGAGTAAATTTATATTGTATAAAAATCTTAGTTGTATAAATCTATGTGTTTAGTATAAAATAATGTATTTGATAGTGTGTTTTTGTCGTGTAGAGACAAAATAATTGATACTATTATAGGGGGTAAATGTTTTATTATATAATTAAAATAAGTATTTTAAATGCTTTTGTACTCTAAAAAATGATCACGCTTTGATTCCAACATAATTTAATATATATTGTACGTATAAGTAAATCAGATGCAATTATTTGCTATTTTGTTTTACATGGTTTTTTACTATTTTTATAGTTATTATGTTAAAAATTTACATCTGTAATATAATTTATTCTCAACTAATTAAAATAAAATTATTTTAGTATATATGGAATTTAATTTCTTCTTGTTGTTCACTGTCATCATCATCGGACGAATATTCATCATCTCCATCGCCATGGACCCGGTGAAATTGAATTCCCCATGAAGATGAAGAGAAACCTAATAAGTCAGCAACATTTCCGAATGCGACTTCTTCCCGTCGCATCTGTCTTCAGGACGATCTAGTCATTTGGTTTCGTGCAACGCCCTCGCAGCAAGAAGATGCATTTGTCGTTTGAAAGAAGGCTATTCACATCTTTTACGAATCTACAACTCTTTTTACCTACTAAGCGATTCATCTCCATCACTAGGGGTGCTTATTCGGTCGGTTCGGTTAATAACTGAACCGAATTGTCGGTTAACCGACTAATATTTTTTAAAATCAAGAACCGAATCCGATACCGATTAAGGTTCGGTTAGGGTACTAACCGATCGGTTAATCGGTTAACCGATATAACCGAAATAAAAAAATTTAAAACTAATTTTAATTATCAACATTGACAATTTTAGTTTATAAGCCACCATACTCTTTTATAAGAGTAAAATGTAGGTGAGAATTCCTTTCCCACCGATGTGGGATATGAAATATAGATAAGAGAAAAGGGATGGAGGCATACTCTTTTATAAGAGTGACATGTAGGCCAAGAATTCCTTTCCCACCGATGTGGGATAGGAAAGGAAATATGGGTGAAAGAAAAAGGGAGGAGGGCGAGCGGAAAGGGGGGGCTGCGCGCGAGAAGGGGCAGCAGTGCGCACGAGGGCGAGGGGCAGCAGTGCGCGCGCAAGGGCGAGAAAAATTGCGCTGGCCAGGAATCGATCCTGGGACCTCACGCTCAGTGAGGAGCACACTTAACCACTAGGCTACATGCCTATTATTGATATAATTAGTAGCAGTAATATATTTATATATTACTTTGATCGGTTTTTTCGGTTATAACCGATAACCGATTTTTTTTTTACCACTAACCGAAACCGAAAATTTCGGTTATCGGTTAACTAATAACCGACCTTAATCGATTCGGTTATCGGTTAACTGATAACCGACTAACCGAATAAGCACCCCTAATTGAACGTTTACTGCTTCCTACATGTCTTTATGCTGATAATGAAATCATGCCACGTAGGATAAGATAAATATCTTCACATATATTTCTCCGTATCCCAAAATATCCCTATACTGATTGCATTATCATGCTATATAGATTCCATATTTTCGAAAATATGGATCGTAGATTTCCTAATCCAACGGATCAGATTTAATCTTAGTTATAATATAAAATTATGTTTCCACCCCTATATATATATATAACCTTATATTATAACTAAAACTAAATCGATCAATCTATTCTTAATCTATTCTTATATTTGAAAATAGTTAAAATTTTAAACATTCTCAACTATTAGTTACCATCAATTTTGCATATAAATTTAGCTAGGTAATAAAATCGTTTGAATATACGAAGGTTATACATTTTAACATATGTTAAATATAAAACATTAATTATAAAATCCTTATCAATGTAAATATTTCTTACAATTTTCATGCATGATTACCACACGAGAAAAAGTTATATATAAATCATAATCATCGAACAAATTCTCCCAAAATAAATCATTTATCAAACTTCAAAACTTCCATATTCCAGTTCATCAAGATTCTCAAACCAACATCCACCCACAAAACAACATACTTTAAGTTTAAGCTAGGTTGATGATGACGGTCACGGATAATCAAGATTTTCATTAAATAATAAAAACATTTGCTAAAAAAATCATTTTGGGATGATTGGCGTCGATCAAATGCCATTGGCAAGATTAAAAATACTATCATGTTTGAAACTGTTGAAGCTGCATTTCTTAAATAGATAATTTGATAATAATAAAATGATAAATAGTTGTTTTAGGTTTCTTATATGTTATGATTAGTGCACCACTATTGGTGGTCCAACTAATTAATACCAAAGGATCAAGATTGAATTTTTTTTATATAATTTTGTGATACTATTACTATACATCAAACCCATCTAACTCAATTTTTTCTAAATTTATATGTCGTACATTTTTAGAGTTTATAAAATGTTGAATAGTAAGTTGTAAATTAGTAAGTATAACTAAATTGAGCCAAACACATAAGATCCTAGTCTAATCAACAAAATAAGTTTATATCTATTTGATCTAATATAAATATTTATAAGACTCTAATACCTCAATTATTTCATAGAGGTGTGACCTATACAGATTTTATTACAATATATTAAAATTGAAACTTTTTGAAGCATAAATTGCCTCAATTTTCCTCGAAATTAAAGAATGTTTTTTGGATTCTCAATTCTTCAGAAGGTGTTGTCGTTGGATTATATATTTTGGAAAATAATAGGCTCAAAATTAATTACGGGAAACTACATTTATTTGAGAAAATAATGACTAAAATAAATGGATAGATGGGGCGAACATTATTCAAATTCTAGTGGTACAAATGAGCATGTGGGTGTGATTATGCCTTAATGTTGGATCATGTAAAGCATCCTAATAAATCATATAACAAGTTCGTGTATTGCTAAAGTTGGTTTTATAAATTATATTGTATGGGTCATGTATGATTAAAGCTCTCTAAGTGCTCTACTAACCATCCATTATCACTAAATAATTATTTTACTTTTATTTTGATCAATAAACAATACTCCGTATATACCAACATAATGGTCCCAAGTCTAACTCGTTCACTCTTTGTTTTTGTCTTTCCATTCTTCTATTTTCCAATATGGTGATATCAAATTACTAAAGGGTCTGTTTGATATAACGGAATTAGAGGCTTGGATTTGGAATTGGAGCTTTCAATTCCAAATCTATTGTTTGATACTATAAAAATATTTGGATTTGGAATTGAATTCCAATTCTAAATCAAATAATTCCACAATTTGAATTCTGTAGATAAAGTTAAGATTTGGAAATCCAAATAAATATAAAATTAAGTACCTCTCGAACACACACTGCACACTACACACAACACCCACTACACATACTGCGCGCACACACACACACTACACACACACACGACAAAATCGCACACACAAAACACACACACACTGTACGCAATACACACATTGCACACACAAAACACACACGGCACACAAAATTACACACACAACAAACACACATCTCACACGATAACATCGCGCACACAATACACACACTACATAGACTCACAACACACACAACACACACACATACAACACATACACTTACACACACAACTCATAATATATAGAAAAATAATATAGAATTACATAATATATATAAATAAATAAAAAATATTCAATCAAAACTCAATTCCAAATCTTGTTTAATTTTTGACTTACCAAACAAATGATTTAGAATTGAATTAAAATACTATAACTTCAAATTCAATTCCATATAATTACAATTCCAAATCCATTTTGCCAAACGCAATTAAAGAGTATATACAAAAAATTGTCCCTTGAAATTTTTTACATGACCCCCCCAACTTAAGTAGTTCCAAATAAAACTATATGCTAGCTAATTCACAATTTACTCGAAATTTAATTCGACAAAAACTCATAAATCTCGACCTTGTCGCTATCTCTCTTTGTATTATTTGATCTGAAATTAAAGCTCGTGAGCTCGCTTAACACAAACTCATAAACCTAATACTTAGTATTTTCTTACTAATAGGTTGAAATGAAAACATTTATTTATATAATATTTTATACCTATAAATTACTAAAATTACATCCCATCAAGATGATAGACCTAAACTTCAAATCAATTGGTATTCTGGCTGAAAAAAATCATTCTACGAAAGAGCAATGCTTTTATAATAATATAGTTATTGTTTTTCCAAGTTTCCAACTACAAGTATTCATATTGTTTCGTCGTAATACATGTCATCTAAAATCTACTCCAAAAATGCAAATATATGTAGGCCTGCAGCTAGCCTACTTCTAGTAGATGTACATTGCAAATGAACATTGTTTATTGTACTATTTTACCCATTTGGTACTTCAAATTTATAATTGTTACTCCTCTATCCACGAAAAATAGTCATGTTTTTTCATTTGAGTTCGTCCACTAAAAATAGTCTCATTCTATTTAAGGAAAATTTCTCACAACACAATATACATAAATATCAATTTATTTACAACTTATACCACTAGGATCCACCATTTTTATCTCTCCAACTATTTTTTTTTCTCTCTCCTACTTTATCAACTATTTTATCTCTCTTCAATCACTTTTTTTCTCTTACTTTACCAATTGTACATTAAAACTCGTGTCGTCCACAAATGAGACTATTTTTTGTGGATGGAGGGAGTATAAAATAAAAAAGTGGGATCATTTTCCGCTTACCCATATATTATTATCTAATTTTTATTAAAATTCGTGTCTATAAAAAATGGTATGGGATCAAAAGAAATATACGATGCTACAAAACATCCTACTCTTTTTTATAAAATTGCATCTTTGGTTAAATGAAGAATAAATCTCCCCTAAACAATGATGATCTTTATTTCATTTTGAACTCAAGAAGTAACATAATTGTTGTTTAAGAAATAACAAACATTAACTAAAAGTTAGCATAAAGAATTTCTTCTAATTTGTATTTTGAGACCCTTTTGATTACTATATTTATATTTCCCACTTTCACTTTTGTTTCCTTTCTCATCATTAATCCCACGCCAAACACATCCTAACTTTTTCATCATTTAGTCCGGCCGGCTCCGGCCCTCCTTTTCTTTTCAAAACAAATAAAAACACGAACCACTCTCCCTAAAATACCCCTAAACTTACCATTTATAGCAATCTCCTCCTCCGAACTCCTGGCCCCTTTCCGTCATTTCATATTATTATTTAATTTGTAGTAAAATAATAATGCACGCCTAACTTTTGAGTATTGTGTGTGTTTCTGAATTGTTTCTTCTTCCTTCAACTCTCTCTCTGTATAACTGTGTATACACATGCAGGAAAGCCTTTCCCCTATATATCATGCACACAGTAGCTCACGCACTCAGTGTGTTTCTGCGTGCTGATCTCGCTCACGCCTCTGCGCATTTGTCTGAGATTCTTTTGTATTGCGGTGCCTCCTTTTACATTTCGTAAAATTTGAGTGATTTTTGGAGGGGGAATGCTGGAGCTGGAGGCGTTGGTCGATTTTCTGCTCCCGTCATGGTCGGAGGTGCAAGTCTCTTTGGCAGCGGCGGCGCTGGTGTTGGCTGCGTACTGGTTCTTAACCGTCACCGCTGGTCCGGATGAGCAGTCTCTCGTCACGAATGTGAATGATGACAGAGAAGAGGTACCTTCCGTGATCTAACCACTAAACTTGGATTCTCTTTTATCTTTATTTATCTATCTTTTGGTTATGCACTTCGGTGTTATGTCAGTCTGTTGCGGTGTTTAATGGAGCGTATCGACTGAGGCAATTCTGTAATTGACCTTCTAATTTGCAATTGTTTTGGTCCTTCAGCTCTGCGTTTTTGCCTCACTTCTTTTTTCTTTCCTCCAGTTTCCAGCTAGTTTCCATGGTTTTATTGATTTGATTTACTCATGAGAAAGAAAGAGCTACTATAGTACTATTGCGTATGTAATCAAAATCTCGATTTAACAAAACATTGCTTCTGGTTGTTTTCTAAGTAGAGATCGGGCACCGATTATTTGGAGAAAGTCTGCTTTCTTGGAATTGATGATACTTATGGCATTTATAAACCAGACTAAGACTGTTATTCTGACTGGATAAAGGCAATTATGTCCTTATTTCATGAAGTAACTCTATTATGAGAACTAAAATGTGTGAATTTTGTGTACTCAATCAACAATTCTCATAATCCTTTCAGTAACATCTCTCCAATTTCCCGCCAAAATTAACTGGCTTTGATGTTTGCTTATTTCTTGTATCACAGTATATTTATGTTTTCACTCCCTCCCTCTCCCAAAATAGGAATCACTGGTATTGAAGTTGACGAGACATGATATTTTGTGAAGATTACATGTAACGAATTTGAATTGATCAAACTTATGCTGTATAAATTTAATGCATTTATTCTGTCATTAGAGAGTATTAATGGTATAGCTAGAGCTTACATTTGTGCTCATTCAGATCATTTACTTATACCTTTGATTTTTAGATTTTGACACCTTGTAGCTTCTTTATGCCTTTTCTTTTTTGACAATTGTATGGTAATTTACTCAAGCTGCCTCTCTATGCTGTATTACATTTACTTATTCGCTATCTGTTTCCTGGTATTTCATTTTCTTGACACACATAGGTGGATCAGTATAAAAGAGATCTTCAGAGAAATTTAGTGTATTTAGTTAAGGTAATCTTTTTTACTGCAAGCATCTTTTGATCTCACTAGTTCCCATGCATGTTGAACCGCTTTTTCATAAAATTGAAGTTCTAACAATTATTTTCTTTGAAATTCTGGTTTCAGGTGGAGCTCTTAGCAGCTAAGAATCTTATTGGGGTGAACCTGAATGGCACATCAGATCCTTATGCAATTATCTCTTGTGGTGCAGAAAAGCGCTTAAGGTGATTGATCTCTCTGGCCTCTCTAAAGCACTCCTGGGCAAGATTTTGGAATAGGCATGCCACGTTCCTCTTGTAATTTCTTGTCTATTTTTCTACATGACATATCTGAATGGAAAAAAGTGCTATGGTATCGTATTTAATTTGCTCTGATCATTATATATATATATATATATGTTTCTACATTTACTGTATATATATGTATATATTTGCTGTGCTTGGTAGAAGAGTTTAATGAGGGGGAAGCTTTTTCTTTTTTGGAGGGGGGGGGGGAGATGTTCAACACTCAAAAGTAATTATCTTTTTTATTTCATTTCTGCTTTGTTTCTGCTATATATTATGTGAATGTAGTTCTTTTTGGATTAATAGTTGACTAAAACAACATTATGGTTATATTCACGGTATATCAATTGGAGGATGTCATTTGATATTGTGAGACTACGTTTTCATTTATTTATCTTTGACATATGAAAACCCCTACATGATTTCTGTTTCTATCGTTCATCCCAATATTTGATTGTAAATCGATTTTCTTTGGGGTTCTTGTAGTTCTATGGTATCTGGCTCAAGAAATCCTATTTGGAAGGAGGTGTTCAATTTTGTAGTGGACGAGCTTCCTGTTGAGGTAGTTTTTCTTCATTGTCTTATTTGCAAATGAAACATCACCAAGCACTCATCTCACGATGCCATTAGGCAGTTCTCTTCCACTGCATTTGGATTGTCACAAGTTATTTACAATAAAAGTACTTATAAAGGGAAATTTACATATATCCAGTTTTGTGAATGAATTTAGTACAACTACCTTTTTTCCTATTAATTTTGTGCTTCTCAAATAAATGGTGGTTAATGTCTTAGTGGGATTCATTCGACATTTGTGATTACGCAGCTGTCTTTCTTTCTCATTTACTTTAGCCAAGACTCAGACTGGAACACCTGTGCCTTGATATGAAATGACTCATTCAGAACGTGAAGCAAATTACTTTCTAATTTTGATGTCTAATGTTTAAAGAGAACAAAGGAATTCCTGTGAACAGAGATATAGAAGTGCTGCAACAAATACTATATGTGAACTCTATCTAATCAGCACATCATAAGAAGCTAAAAAAATGTTTCATGCGTATTTCTAAACCAAGAAATATAACTGGAAGGGAAAGGAAATTATTAGCCCTCAGTGAACTAATGTGGCTTTAGCTCAAGTACAAGTGTGCGTTCTATATCAATAAGGTCGGTCCCTTTCTGTTACTCTTTCTTGAATTAAGTCTTTTACTGAATTGTACTGCAGATTAAAGTGAAAGTTTATGGTTGGGATATAATTCGAAGAAGTACAGTTCTTGGTTCTGTGAATATTTCTGTTGAACAAGAAGGTCAAACTGGTGCAATGTGGTATACATTGGATACTGCATCAGGACAGGTTATAAATTTTTTTATGTACCTACTTTCAAATTTCGAATACTCTGTTTCTCTTTTGTGTCTGTCTTTTTTCATATTCTTTGGAGTCATAATTTTTGGATGTTTTAGGTATGTCTTCACATTAAAACGGTCCAACTTCAGATGGACTCTTCCAGGTAGATTTGTTTCGGGGCTGCCAGTCATATCTCTTCCTCTCTCTATTTTCAGTCTTTTGTTTCTTTCTTGTGGGACTTCTCCTTTTCATTTAAATGGTAGCAACTTTTGCTCATCATATGCACATCCTTACCTTTTTTTTTTTTTTAAATGTATAATTAGAAGAACTCATTTATTAACATACATACAGATCAAATCATGTAGTTTTTCCTTTTTCGTTTTCTTTTTTGTTTATCTTGGATCCACAATAAACAGAAGAAAATATGTAGGGAGTTCGAGAAAAAGGCATTCACAGAAGAAACAGCAATAAGTTGGAGAGAAAGTGAACAAGGCATTGCAGGGATAAAGAGAGTAGGAGTAATGTTGCAGATGTCAGCTTCAAAGAGGTCAATACCTGACGGAACAAACATATCAAGGTAGTCATTGTGGCTTCTCTTAAATTATATACATTGTCATGTGTTCATTAAATAGTTATGCCGAAGAGCATTGGGGCTTCTATTTGTAGTATGTTCAAAGCTTATAGATCTTTTCCCCTGTCTACTGCAAAATATACAGCATACTATATCATTTCGTTTTATTCATGGAGAATGACTATGTTAAGGTATTGCGTGGTCTATGTTGGCTTTGAGCTCACAATTGGCTTTATGTTTCTAATGTTCTGTTATGGGCAACTTCAAAGTACTCGCTGTTATTATTTGGCTGCTACATAGATTAACACTTGATAATCATTTATAACCTTCATAACACATGACTTGACGGAATAAATATATGTTCTTCTCAGTTCTGAGAATCTTTCTTTTGTGAAACAGTATTTTGTTGCTGTGAGATGCTCCCTGCCTTTTAAGTTACTAAATGCATATTTTGTTCAGCATAAAAGTGTGCAGTGTGTTTTTGGAACACTGGAAAAGGTTATACATGCAATTGCACCGTTCTGTTATAACTGAATATAAATTCTTTTCTGGCATTTATGAATGATCCTAGCTTTTTGTACTTTTTGAGTAAAAATCTGATAAACATTTCAAGCTGAAATACTAGAGCTTGAGATAGATATATTCCTCGTACTCATACATGCTTGGAGAAACATTTTCTGGCATGTTGCCTGCTATCATGCCGCATTTATCACAATAACTCTTGGCCTATCAGAATGAGAGAGTAGGGGTCAGTTCACTCATTATTGGTGATAAATGCTAATTCAAACATTTACCTCAATAAATCTTTTGTAAACTGAATGTTTACTCTACTCTGTTTTAGGGGTTTGAGTGGCTGTGCAGATGTTAATATTCAAAGAAAGAGTTTGAATAAAGAACATATGGTTCCTTATAAGAAACATGGCCCCCTACAAACGATATTTAGTCTCCTCCCAGATGAGGTATATTTAATAGTTATATTTGAACATGCTTAGTTATTGGACTCCCTTTCCAGATTCTCCTGCCTTATCTTTTGTGTTTTTACTATTATACCTTGTTTTAAATTAGTATAGTAACTTAGTATTATTTTGCAAATGATCCTTCAGGTGGTTGTACATAGCTATTCATGCTCTCTTGAGATATCATTCTTGTATCATGGACGAATGTATGTATCAGCAAGACATATCTGCTTCCACTCTAATGTTTTCTCGAAGCAAATAAAGGTTAGTTTCTCCCCATCTTTTCTTCCACGTTGCCTATTTACTCCTAAAAGCTCGAATCTCTTGATGAGGCATCAGCTTCAAATTCTTGTAAAAATGTAATTAGTCTGATGAAGATCTTTTACAGTTAGGTATCTTTTTCAATTGAGGCATCCTCTAGCTTAAGTTGTGTCCTACTGAGTGTATGTATCGTCAACCATGTACCTCATTGCATGTATATTTTATTGTGCTTGTTCTTTTACAGCACAAATCAAAGTCCAGATACATAGAAATTTAAGTTCTAACATATGCCACGGTAATTGCCATTTTCATCATTGTATCTGTATGTATATTGGAATCCCAATGCTGATGCCCATGTCATATTCTAATACCTTACAATTAAAATAGTGAATTATTAATTTATTTGTGTTGCTTATTTTATATACTTCACTTATCTATTGCCCTTTACATTGATTTTGTTCTTCTGCTCCTATTCTTAAGCTTGCATTTCCACTTTGGCAGGTAATTATACCTTTCAGAGACATAAAAGAGGTACAGTACTTCTTCCCAGTTTCATTACTGCATTACCATTTTTATGTGCTGGTATCCTTTAACTGGAACTCTGAAAGGATTGAAATCAACTGATTTCTTTCATGTCACAGATTAGAAAGAGCCAACACGCACTGATCAATCCTTCTATCACAATAATTCTTCGAGAGGGTACTAGAGGCCATGGTCTGCCTCCTTTAGGAAATGCTGATGGTCAGTATATAGTTTCTTATTCTTTTATCCGCAATTGTTTATGCTGTTCCTTGTGCTCCTGCATCAATGACTACTTTGTAGTTACGCAGGATAGGCATCTGGAGAATAAATTTCCTCCTCTGTCGTGCATGGGTAAAAAGGGACACAAAGTTAATGTCCCTGCTTGAATCAGTGAAAAATCTATTAATTAAACAGATATCGTACATATCATTAAAGATCTTTTCTAGTTAATTTTCCATCTGAAAGTCACATCTAGGTTACATTGTTTATCCTTCTCCATACATAATCTCGTCAAGCAAGGATGCAGACTCCTAATGGTCGTGAAGTTTCCGGCTCAGTTGTTTTCAGACAATGAGCTGCTTTCAACTTTTAACGTGAAATTCCAAATTCCGACTTTATTGAATTGCCTAACATTAAAATAACAACAAACTCTGGTTTCTTTGTTAGATGGTCAATGGTAAGAAGCAACTTGTCCATGAGATATGTTTTTCAGTATCTTCTTATCTTGGATCAAGGAAGATCTCTAGATCTTAGATTAAGTGACAGTATGTGGAAATAACATCTCATGTTATCCAGTGTAGCTATTCTTGCAGGAATTGGCTTCGCTCTTGATTATTCTTATCTTTTTACTCGAGCTGGTGCATTTTGTAACTGTTAATTGCGTTTTCAATATTTCAGCTGCTGACGAGGAACTCCGAAACTAGTCCTTGAACTAATCCAATTAGATTTGAATCTATATGTATTCGACCTTGTTGACATCTGATTTTGTTATCCAAAAAGATACTTTGACTTATGGTATGGTATCTGTCTTGATGTGTTAACATATTCATGCTTCTACTTCAGGCATAATCAGATACAAATTTGCATCTTTCTGGAATAGGAACACTGCATTGAGAGCTATACAACACATAGCTAAGAACTATCATGCCATTTTAGAAGCTGAAACCAAGGTTTGACCCTCGGCCTCAATCTATTCTTAAGCCTGATTTGGCCATTTCGTCCTGAATAATGACTCGATCCTGTCATATACTCTCACAATACTTGATTGGCCGACATTTTAAGTCGTATGTCTTAGGTGAAGAGTCGTTATTTTGCACACATTGGTCTAAATTGGCAAAAAGAGAATTAACCAAAAAAATTGTAATTATTCAGAATCTTGATACTAAAACATTTGGATCCGACCTGTCTTGATTGTAATGGCAATTATTTTAAGTCTAGATTATCAAGACTTCCTCCAGTATTGATTAATTGAGTGGTTTGCTTATATGCACAAAATGCTTAGTTCATAATAATATCTTCACACATTTCACTTGAGAAAAATTCTGGATGACTCGAGAATAATCCTCGATGTTTAGTCCATAAGGAACTAGTAACCATGATAGAATCTTTCTAGCATGCCTGGAATCTATATTTGATACTGGCGCTCAACATAGAAACCCCAGACAGTGTGGTCTGGAATTAGTTGATGCTTTATATATAAGAAGAATAATACTTTCAGGACTAATGGATGTTGAATCACTTTTAGTTAGATAGTAAAGCATTAATTGTTCTTGCCTGCTCATTTGTCTTAGTAATTTTTCAACATATTTGTCTATTTATTTCAAAAAGGAGAGGCAACAGTCAGAATTGCTTGCTGAAATAAAGGAGGAACCAGCATTGCTTGGTTCCATAAAGGAGGAGAAGCAGTCAGCATTGAAAACCTGTAACTGTGGTGTTAAAGGCAATGAAAGAGAATCTAAGACTTCTAAGGACATTGTGACCAAGCCTGAAAACTTTCAACCATTCATCAAAGAGGAAGTGCTTACTAGTATATACAATGTAAGTATCTGCTGTCCTGTTATCTTCAGTTCAGCAAGATATTTAACATCTTGATTTATTGCAGGATGTTTTTCCATGCGCAGTGGAGCAATTTTTCAAATTTGTTTTAGATGATGATTCAACTTTCACAAGTGAGTACCATACTGCCCGCAAGGATTCTAATCTGAAAGTAAGTCACAAAGTACTCAAAGAAATTGTATATTACATCAATAGCAATTTTGGGACTTTATAGATCTGCTTTCTCAAAGTAAATGAAGTGCTGGGCTTTCTTTTCTACTCGAGCCAATGTTAGATATTATGGAATTATACACTTTATGTTCGAAATCGTCTCTCTTTATTGTGTAACTACAAAATTCTCCAAATAATCATTTGGAAAATAAGTTAGTATGAAAAGTCACCTAGACTTCAAGATGCATACCATACATATTCGGAGGATATAGGCACACACAGAGTCATGTGTTATGGTTTCTGGTTATGTTCTGGAATCAGGGATATTGTGGGCGGCAGCCAAAGAAGTACTAGCTAGCACACCTATATACATCAATTCTGTTCATGCAACAAAGTCAAGCTTGGATGAAAATCAAAATGCCAGATATTATTATGGTTTTCTTAAAAATATATGAACTTATCCAAAAGTAAAGAACTTGAGGGTGACTTCATATGCTAGAAAATAAGTCTTCCTATTTTAGGGTGGGGGTGGGGTGGGATACTAATATTATTACAAAACATTATTGTATAATGAATGAACATAAACTCTCTATATATATAATTTGTCTCAAGTTTCCTGTATGTTGCATCAGGTGAGTCCGTGGCGTGCCTCTGATGAACACAATGGTCAAGTCAGAGAAGTTAAATATAGGCAAATATGTAACTTTCCCTTGTGTCCTCCAGACATACCAGTAACAGAGCTGCAACATGTTGTTCTATCCGCAGATAAAAAAACAATGGTAAAACTAACTTTTCAATGGTATAACTCTTTCATATCATTGTCTCTTTTGGCATTATTATGATGATCTTTTTTTTTATGTACTTGATTTTCCCTTAGGTGTTTGAGACCATACAACAGACAGAAGGTGTCCCCTTTGCTTCATATTTCGAGGTACGCATATTTGTTTAAGCTCTGTTTCTAAGGATTTGAGAACTTTTAGCAACTTAAAATTGGACAAAGATAACAAATTAAAGCGCAACTTGTTTCTATGTGATGTTTGGTGTCATTTATGATTTCGAAAAATTAATCTTGAATTTCTCTAAATTAGTTGTTATTTTAATTTCTCTAAATTAGTTATGTTAAGCAAATTAGTAGTAATCAACTGAAGATGGTGCAATTTAATTGGAGTTTGCAGAAAGATACGTAATGTCAAAACTTATGCTATAGAATTAAAGGATGAAGGTTTTTTTTCTGTCTTCTTTTATTTCGTTCATTTTTCTTATTTTTTTAGTGTACATGTATGTCAATCAGGGGCACTGTCGGTGGTCAGTAGAGGCAAACTCTGAGTCCTTGTGCACCATCGATGTCAGATTTGGTAAGTTCATACTCTATCTTATTACTTTTCAGGTCATAAAATTTAAAAGTTCATTTCATCTCTTGTTCTTGTTATTTTCACTACTACTATCATATAAACTGCTCTTTTTTCAACAAAGCAATGCCATCAAATGCCTGAATCATTCGATTCTCATGCTCTGCAATCACAATTTGCTACTGCATGTTCATTTCAAACTGTAAAAACACTATGTTGGGCATAAACTAAAGTTAAAATGAAACTGTAATTCTGTGAAGCTATTGAAGTTTTTATAACATTCTCAGGTGCATTTTTCAAGAAATGGTGTCTGCTGCAATCTAAAATCAAGTCAGCTGCCGTGGATGATGTATGTATTCCCTTCTCACTTCCGGCCACTTTCTTCTTGTTATTAAAACTACATATAAACAAAGCTGGGATGAGAAAAGCAAATGACTGGACATAATTGATCCACTCATGCAGAATAAGAAAGTGTACAAGATAATGTTAGAAGCTGCTCGTGTGCACATCAAGCCAAGGATCTCCAATAGCTGCGACACTAGCAACACATGTTCTTCTTCCGCCGTCATCCAAGAAAGCGACTAGATCTGGTGATACGATTATGATGTCATTGTGGCTTCTGAATCCTCAAGCAGCCTAAAGCCAATTTCAAGCTTCAAAATATTGTTCCTGTAAATTTTAATATGATGCATCTTGTAAAGTGCATGTCCTGATATAACACAGAATAATGTTAGGAATTCACATTTGGGAATTAGTAGTAAGTTTATTACAGTGTTGAACTTGGTCAAATGATGACATTAGTCGGCTGCCGTCTCGTCTGGTGGAATTGTTGTGCACTACTTTTATATATATACGAAATCTCATTAAAAGGTGTGGTTGGTAGTCTTATGAATACTATTACTTTACATTTCATGAAAATACTGTTAGTAAGCAATTGAGTTTCACCCACAAATATATCTATTGATATATAATAACGTCACAATCAAAGGGGAAGGCAAAGGCACCCGCACATTTCGACCATTTCGACCCCAAGGGTTATGCCAAGGGTTATGCCACAAGCCGGAAAGGAGACCCTACCTATGGGTTAGAAGGCGACAAAAATGAAGGCAAAGGGGAAGGCAAAGGCACCCGCACACCCGCCTCAGTTTTCATACTCCAATCATAACTTGCTTTCGCTCAGTCACGTGATACTGCTCAAGAATACTCAAAAGAGCTTGAGAAAGTTACTTCAACATGGCCCGACTCTAAAAGGCAACACCATGAAGTAATGCTTGAGCATATGCGAAAACAACTAGGATTTTAGGAAGTTTTTTTATTTAATAATTTAGGATTTATCATTTTTTAAATAAACGTAATTTTCTAATTTTTATTAAGTAATTTTCACATTTCTCTTTATTTATTTTTATTTTAAAATATCAAAATTTAAATAAATATATGAATTTGGAGAATAATAAAAAATGATTAAATGAAAAAAATGAAGTTGTGGTTGAATTCGAGACTGAAATTTAAGGGCTGCATTGATGATGTTGTGGCTGAAAATGAGGCTGCTAATGTCATAGCTGAAAAATGGAGTTGTGGCTGAATTTAGGATTGAAAATAAGGTTGTGTTGTGGACGAACTTATTAGTTTGATAATTAATTACTAGCTTGTTGAGCTCACACTTAGTTTCCGAATTGTGTCATACTTTCTTATTATACTTCATATTTTTATGATTTTCAAACACACGTTGAATCACCATTTACGAATTTACACGATTTTAACTCTGAGGCATACGTAGTTCGGAGACCAGTCAATTAATCCCAACTAATTTTTTTAATAAAAATACTTTACTTCAATTCTTTTTTAGAAAATTGATTTCCTTTTTAGGTTGAGCTCGGTTTATATAAGTGTTCATGACAAAAATAAATTAAGAAGTTCGCTATATTGGAAAAACAATGGTTTTCCATTCTTACGATATTTAAGCGTTCTTATTTAGACTATTCCCTATGTATAGATAGGAAAGAGTTCGAGATTACATACGTTCTTTTAATTGACTTGAACTCTCAAGCTATTGATTAAGAGGATGTTAAATTATATTATACTAATTAAAATGATAAATATTAGTTTATAACGAAATGTAAACATAAATAACCACATATAGTCACATAAACTTGTCCAAGAGCAAAATCTGTAGGATTAATACTCATATTCAAATCGAAGCTTATATTAGCATTTTATGATAGTGTCCGAATACAAAAATTATAAGCAAAAAATTATTAAGTTTATTAATGTATATATGTATGTTGTTTCCTTTTTTCTTTTAGGAGTTGTTATTCTTTTACCTATAGAAATTGAGCTCTAGTTTAGATAATACCTTTTCCAATTCATACTTCTCATTAAGGGTGGGTCGGTACGGTATACTGTATAAAAATTGTTATATCGTATATTGTATTGAAAATGCTGATATAAGTAAATATCATAACGTTACCTTATCGAAATCCGGTATACCATGAATTACGGCATACCAAATTTCGGTACGGCATACCGTTATACCAATATTATAAATATTTCTTATATTATAAATATTTATTAATACTATAAATATATATTATATA
>JAYDZE010342150.1:0-17894 GCA_034509125.1 Monilaria moniliformis
AGACTAAAACTTGCTAACAGGCAGCGTTCTGGGACTGAAGTTTTGAGTTTTGATGGTAATATCCTAAGGTGCGTCTTCATTGGCTGTATCCTGGCTAGTCATGCATGGCTAATGCTTTCCTAATTTCTTAGAAGTATTCCTGTCTCCATAGGTCAAAGCAAACTTTAATTGACATTTAGTCTTCTTCTTTCTCTATCTTCTCTATTTGGTTTCTGATCCTCTTTAGTATTTTCAGAAGTTGTAGAAAGGTCCCAAGATAGAGCTCATCAATTAGGCAACTTCTTAGAATGTTCGGGTGATTATACTAGTTTCGTGGCAAATATATACTAGACCTTAGCCATTGTGTGAGCTTCATAGTTAGTAAATCTGTTTTTCAGCTTATTGAGGTCTCTGGTTCTGATCTTATGGGAAGAGTAACCCTTGATTCAATCAGTTCTCCATTATTGCTCCAGTAAAAGTTATCTAACACTATTTTCTAAATTCTTTCTGATTTTGTCTTCACCATGTGAATTCTAGGTCATGAACCTTATTAGAATTGGGCCCATCTCCCCTTAAAAGTCCTTATAAGAGGAGAGAGAGTACTCCAAACTTATATTTAGAAGCATAGAAAGGGTGGCTTGAACACTCCCCGCATGTGTAGGCCGGTACGACTCATCGGCAACTACAACGTGAACAAACAAATCCTCGTTCAACTTAGGCCTGCTCTGATGCCATATAGGAATTAGGTGTACTCCAATAGAGAGGGTGGCTTCAACAAAACCTTTATATTGATTTATTGTTTGGAAGGACAATGGGCCACCAATGGACCCAAAGTATATTCTAAATTCATGGATAACAAACTTATTTGCATTCTGTATTGATAGGTTAGGTTATTTTGGCTTGTCAACAGGAAGACATATCTATATGTTATTACTCCACTAATTCAAAATTTATTACCATGTGTTTCTGATATTGTAGATCGTACTCCCTAAGCCCAATTTATGAGGCTGGCGCCAGGCCCTTTGAGGAGTCAGTCACCATTGGCACTGGGAAAGGTGAATCAGAGGATGCTGATAGCAAAGAAGTAACTCTTCCGGGTGTAAACCTTCTATTTGATGGGTCAGAGCTGCGTCCTTTTGAGATTGGTGCTTGCCTTCAAGCTCGTCAACCAGTTTCCTTAATAGCTGAGGCATCGGCAGCATCTTCATCTTTGACAGTCAAACAAAAAGTTTAGAATTCAATTTCCCATACGTCAGATCTCCTCGAGTTCCCTCTTCCCAGTAGTATGGGATCACATGCAGCATTGGTGTTTCGGGTTACTAATTCATACATATCATGGCAGGATATCACGCTTGATGAGGTAAAGACCAAATTCTCTTCTTTCCAGTGCAATTGCTGCTAATCTTAGGGAAAGAAAAAGAATCTAATTTGGAATCTTTACCCTATATTATATTTATATCTGCATTCTTGATTCAGCGGATATCAGAAATTCCATATCCCTCAGCAAATTTTGACATGTATATCTAGGGTCCTTTCTGATGGCTGCGGTTGCCGGTGGTTGTACCTGCAGGGTATTTACATAATTGAGAATATTCTTTTCATCGCCGATATTATATATTACATATATATCTGAGGGGTTCACCCATCTGATTATGATTCATTAGTTCTAAGAGTGTAAAAAGGCTTCCAGTCTTTTGCAATTTCCGTGCAAAAAAATAAAAAATAAATTATGTTTGTGCACATTACTGTTGCTTCAAGACTTTGCGATGGTGATGTGATGTAGTTTCTTTCTTTTGTTAGTTCAGTGACAAGCAGGCACATGTAAATGTGTTGATGTGATTCAAGACCTTTGGTCTCCAAACTACTCGCTTCACTATTAGACTATGAAATGCATTTTAATCAATATAATATGTAACTATTCTATCACAACAAAATTTATACAAATTGCATGCTTCTTCTCGTCACGACAAAAAGAGAAAAGAGCAACATATTTCGTTTAACTTTTTTTTATTTTTTATTTTTTATTTTTTTTACATGAAGAAGATGGACAATAAAATTTGAAATCTAGACCTCATTGTTAATATAGAAATGATCATATCTTACCATTCTGATATCCTTGAGGAAGTTATATTACAATTATTTATAGACTTGGTACCTTGAGTTGTAAATTCAAACAATAAATAAGTTAAAAATTGATATATTATTCACAAGGGATTTTAATTAAAAAAGCATCTTATTTCATATCAGTAACTAATATAAATATATATATTTATATATATTAAATAATGAAATTATTCTTAAATTTTAAAATTAATAAAGATACAGAAATACAAACTCTTATAATCGTAATAGATAACACAGGTTGTTGATTTAAATAGGGTGAAGCAGGTGAATATTCCATCAAGTCCCAAAAAAGTAAATAATCACAATGTCTTTAATAAAATAGGAAAACAAAAAAGGAGTTGATATTTTGAGTAAGGAAGAGACATGAAGAAGGCGTCATAAATAGGCCCCAAATCTCACGTGGCAGACATGAAACGTCTCTTCCTCTACGCAGCTCTAACTCCCATATTCACTCACATGCATATTCAATTTCCACCTCTAATTTATCTCTCCCTTGCAAGCGGTGAAGTGGGAATTCGTGATTCGTCGATGATATGATCGGATTATGCGTCGCTGTCTGAATAAAAGCAAAACAAGAAATCTCAGTGAATTCAGTACAACTATTGATTTGAATTTTGCTGATTTTGTTTGATCGTGATTATTCGTGAAAGTAATGATGCTCCGGCATTCCACTACTCTCTGGAGCAACAGCAATTCCGCTCTCGTTCCCGCGCTCGGTGCCCTCCCGGCTATCGTCCGGTAAAATCGGCGGTTACTGTTTCTGTTGTTGCTAATGCATTCTCTTTTGGTTAATATCTCTCTCCTGATTGCAGTTGCAGATCGGCATCAAGTGAAGGAAAAGGTTGTCAGCGGGGAGTTTTCAGTAAGGTAAGCTCCTAAATTCTTGTTTCTTATTTTTTGAAGTGTGAATTTTCTAAAATTCTGTAGTAAGATTGGAGGATTTTCGGCTCAGGTTAGACAAGAATCTGGTGGAAGTCGCCAGATGAGTTCATCAGTGCAGGCAGCTCGAGCTGGTGAGCAGAGTGTGGTGATTGAGGTATGGCTGATGATGATTTCTTGTATGTGTGGACGTGTGGTTTTACTTTTTTGTCGTCTTTATCCTTCAGAATTTGTACAACAAGATTGACTTCTAGAGTTCCTAACAGAGGAGTTGCAATATGTTGATAATGTGTTGGGTGCGCTTATTGGTTCGTTTTATTTGAGACGAAAATGTACCAGAGTTGATTTACTGCTCTTCACTTGTTGAGTTAATGGCTAGATTGTGCGAATGTGCTGTGAGGATGTTATAAGTAAATTTCTCGGTATTAGTTTTGCAGACTTAATGTAAATTTCATCAGGGTCTGCTACATATTTCATCATGCTATCATAAATTGTTTCATTCAGATACTAGTATGATTGGTATCATGGTATGTGTCAGCTTGTTGAAACAATTTTAGGTGCTCTTGTTTTCAAAATGATTGCTTCTTCTGATTATTGCCTCATAATTCTAGGAACACGCATTCCAGAAATCAGAGGGTCCATTGCTGAAAGTTTTGCCAGGTCAATCACACCCTTTAGGAGTGTCGGAGGTTGACACTGGAACTAATTTTGCCATTTTCTCTCAAAATGCTACTGCAGTTACACTCTGCTTAATTCTGCAAGAGAGGTCAGAGTGTAACTTCTAGCTCATACTGGCAACTGAAGTTTCAATTTGGTTCTTGGTCCATCTCTGTTATCTTGTCTAGCCTACACATGGGAATTCATGATTATTTAATTTCGTTTTTTTTCCAATTATTTCCTTAATGTTGACAATTTTATTTATATATTTATTTTCATTTTTTAAAATTTGATCAATTTTCTCCCATGGCATTCTGGTGCACCAGGTTTGTTGTTGATATGCCTAAATTTCTCTATTGAGAAACCTAAAGACATCTCTTTTCTTAAATTTTAATCTGTTAACATGAATTTAGCACTTTAACATGATTATAATATAATGGATATATTTCATGTTGTATTACGTGGTAATTTTTTAGGTTATCCTCACTCCTCTGCCTGTGAAGTGTTAGCATTTTTATGCTTTTACTCATTCCCAAGTCATTATTTGTATTTTAGGGGAACGCATAGCACACTTGAAGAAGGGATGGTTGAATTATCATTGGACTCGCAAATAAATAAGACCGGAGATATATGGCACATCTGTGTTGAGGTAGTCTCCCTTTTTCTGTTTTGAATGAAATTAGCTAATTGGCTTATTTAATTCTATACTTCTATACATCTGCTCCAAATACATTCTTCTTCTTCATAAGATTTCATGAAAAAGAGAGAGGAAGTGATCAACAAAGTGTAGAAAGAGCCTCAATTAGATGGTTGAGAGGAGTGGATATTAACCTAAAATGATGACTCAGTTTCCAGAAGTTACAAGGTCCCACAGGATATTTATTATAGTCTAGCATTACTAGAGTAAGGGTGAGAAGTTAGCTTGTTTGATACTGAAAACACACGGTTTTGACTTGTAATCTGCATCCAATGTCCTTCACACGAGTTTTGCCTGTGGAAAGCTTAAAACACAACAAGTTCTCGTATTTTTTTTTCTTTTCCTATCTTGCTTCCAAATTTAAGCTCATGTACCTCAAAAGATGCCAAAATAAGTATGCCATTAGTTCAATAAAGAGAAGTCCTTTTTTATTGCTGAGAAGTTGGCCTTTATTTTATATTATTTGTCCACGTGCTTATCCATAAAATTCTGAGGCCTTGAATCACTGTTCTGCTAAAGAATGGGTGTCTTTGGCATAATTTCTTTTCCAGATGATGATTGAAAACTTTTAGGAATCTGATAATGAGGTGCTGGAGAGGATTAATTCTAAATAAAAGTGTAGTGTTCTTTAGTTTGTTTAGCCTTGTATTATCCGGGACCCCTCGTCCCTTTGTACTCGTATTATCTAAATAATAATAATAATAACAATAATAAATTATTATTATTATTATTATTATTATTATTATTATTATTATTATTATTATTATAATAATAAAAACAATAATAATCACAATTATTTGCTTGTTTTCTTGTGGAAATCTTTTCCAGCTGCGAATGCTAGGGGAACGATAACAAACTAATTTCTCTTAGAAAGCAATTGCACGTATATTATCTGAATCCAGCAGAGGAAGGGGGCAAGACCTTTACAGATAGTGTTTAATTCATACTTTGAATTTTCTATGTTACTTCCATAATTTGCTAACAATATTCTGTGAGAGCTGACTTTGTTGCTTTTTGGTCGATCTTCACTTCATTGTTATTGTCAATAGGGTCAATTGTATTGTATTTGTACATGATTCCCTTCATCAGCTAAACTGATTCTGAAACTTTTGCTTTTTAGGGTTTGCCACGTAGCAGTGTCTTATATGGCTACCGTGTTGATGGCCCTCGAGATTGGCATGAAGGACATCGCTTTGATTACAACAATGTTTTACTTGATCCATATGCAAAATTGGTTGAAGGACGCCGAGTCTTTGGTGATGCTAGCAATAAGATGTCTAAATGTTTTGGGACATATGATTTTGATGGCCTGCCTTTTGACTGGGGAGAGAACTATGAGCTTCCAAATATACATGAGGTTAGTGAACTAAGTTCACTAAATGTCTCTTAAGATATAGGTAATAGTGATTATCTATGAGATCTGCTATTCGAATGTTCAAAACGCTAAAGTGCTTTTACTGCTCTTTGGTGTCTGTGTTTGTTTAGGTGGCCAAATGTATTCCTTTACAAACTACTAAGTCATGATCGCACGCTTTTCTTTTCTACACTCACTCTCTGGTTATTGGGATTTGGGAACCTATAATTTAATTCTTGTTTGGCAGTTTTTTTTGTTCATGCCACATAATATAGAAATTTAGAGAATTTAGCTTGTTTCATCTCTTGGCATGTTGAGACTATACTTCAATGACTCAGTGTTGCTACTTATCTTCGAATTGAGAGTTTTAGTTATTAGTATCATTGAGTTTTATGTTTGAAAGTGGGGATGAGTGGGCTTCATGAGCAATGCATAGCTTTGTATGTAGAGACTCTCAAAGTCTGGAACCCTCATAATTTCACATTGACTTCATTATTTAACTTAACCCATGATGATCAATTTCGTGTTTGAAATATCATTAAGACTAGTAAGGTTCCCGATCTTAACATGGACGGTTGTGTGCTGAAGGTTTGGAATCTGCTAGTGTCCAGTAGAAATCTGCTACCAAATACTTGAATGACATGTAGCCTTTTGTCGTATGAGTAGTATCTTACTTAGGTATTATAAATATTTTGAAGTTTGTCACTTACATGTGCATTTGTAGTTTTTGTGTTTCTCTCTATTCTTGTAAATTTTGTGCAGTCAATCTTGTGCATTTTGACTACAAAAATTATGTTCTGCTTGTGCAGAAAGATCTTGTTTTGTATGAAATGAATGTCAGGGCCTTCACAGCTGATGAGTCCAGTGGATTGGATCCACACATACGTGGCAGTTACCTTGGTATGATAGAGAAGGTAGTATTTGCATGTCTTCAAAGTGTTAAAGCTCTTTTACATTTTATTCCTACCATATCGTTTCTTATTAGCTGCATGTTCCTGTCTATTTTGATTACCAGTCTGTAAATTTCACTTTACTTAACATGCAACTGATTATTAATTTGTAATTTTAATTTCTCATGTATTGTTTTTAAACATTCCCATTTGGTTGGCAACCAACTTTTTCCGAATCTCTTTCATTTTCTAAGTAGGCTTGTATTATACAGCTTATAATAATAGTATAGATTTGGAAAAAGGATTCTTTCTAATGATGGAAACACGAAGAATTAGCATCTAATTTTCCAGCTTTTATAAATTTTCCCAAAGATTTGAGCGTCAAGTTCATGTTCTTATCAATTCTATAAGGATACCTAAGGACTAAGGAGTTATAGCTATGCTGTTCTTTGATCTTGCTCTTGCATCCATCTACAAGATAATAGTCGAATTGAACCAAGAAATCTGAATTAAACATCTGGGAGATTTTCTGCATTTTATATCTATGGTATGCCAGAGAGACAGAGGAAACAATTGGAGGTAAAGACGACCACGAGTCCAGGTTTAACCCAGACCTGACTTGCCAAGAGGGATTTTGAAGAATAAAGCAGTGTGTGGTGTGGGATGTGGATTTTTGTTTCAGGCTCACCTGTCCTATCCTATTTAATCATTTTTATGTTGTACATGTATTGCATGATATCACTTACAAAAATAATTTTACTAATTTTCAAATAAAAATTTCATAAATTATACTCCCTCCGTCCTACAAAATAGTGCACACCTTGCCATTTTGGGGTGTCCAATTAGTGCACACTTATTTCTTTGCCATTTTTAGACACAATCTCCTTATCTCTTATCCACAGTTTCTCCATTATTTACAACTTTACAGCACATGGCCCATCATTTTCCACTCACAACACACTCTACCTAATAAAGTGGGGCCCCTTCTCCACTCACACTCTACCTAATAAAGTGGGGCCCCTTCTCCACTCACACTACAATCTACCTACTATTATTAAAACCTGTGGCATAAATGTGCACTATTTTGTGGGACAGAGGGAGTACCTTTTATGATTTAAAAAAATAAAGAGGTAAGTCCAAGCAGACTTGCCTGTTGCCATCCCTAGTTTTGTTTTCTTCTTTATTGTTTTGGGGGCTGGAGCAGTAGGGTAATAATTCTTGGCGCATATGAGAAGGCTCTTACAACTATTATGTTTGTTACATGATATACTCAATGAAGCATCAATAATAGGGAAAAGATTAGTAGTTCAGAAATCATATATTCATATTTCCATATAAGATGCATCCTCTATGCTGACTTGCTTGATTAATGCATGCTGTACTTAATGAAATATGTATCCAATTTTGTGAAGATACCACATCTTTTGGAGCTTGGTGTCAATGCAGTTGAGCTGCTCCCCGTGTTTGAGTTTGATGAAATGGAACTCCAAAGGCGTCCAAATGCAAGAGAACACTTGGTAAACTTTGACTCTATGTATGAATTCGTTTATCATGTGAGTGGCTTCAATTTAAATGTGATGAGGTTTCATCTGTGTACCTTACTTTAAGTGCTGCAAATCTTTCATGTGACGGATGTGGAGGCTGTCTATCTTGGATTTTTGGTTAGCTTGCACTTGAAATGCTTTTGGTAGGACATTAACTTTGAGACTAAATATGTTTGAATTCTTGAGTTTCATGGCATGTTCTCCTTCCTTGTGCAATAGTAGGAATTTGAATTCATTAATTAAGAGGAGAAGAAGTCACAGATGGTCCTTGATTAAATAAAACAATACAAAGATGATTAACCAACGACAGAAAGTATTGACTTTTCCAAGTTTACTCTATCAACCAGGAACCTTAAAAAGATGAAATTCCCTAAACTTATTAACAATCAGAAATAGGAGCTACCAAACAGTGTCAAATTCAAGTTGAGAACTTTTTTAACACCTCCCTTGAGCTGGTCAACGAACATTCCTCTCCTACTTGAGGACTATGTTATGGAATGCAGGGTTGTAGGCACTTTTCCAGGAACATGGGTTGATGAGAGCAAAGTTGTGCTTTTCTTTTAAAATAGTAAAATATCTACCCACTCCGGTATGCTTAGTTTGTCATGATGTACTCCCAGCGGTTTAATATAGGACTGGAATCCTGTGCTTGGTCTTGCAATAACATTCTATTCTTACTCCAAGTTACTAGAAATCTATAACCCCTCCAACAATGTATGCCTGGGATAACACCAACATATGTGCGGAACCTGGTGCGCCTTTCCAGCAAATAAGTTTTTGTGTTAGTTATTGCTAAGAAGAAATAAATGATTATGGACAGAATATCATAACTGAATGTTCAAGTTTGAAACATTATTCTCGTGTCACCAATTCATACCTATTATTTCTATTCTCTGGGCATTTTAGCCATCATGATGGTATATATGCAGTTAGTGACGTTTGAGCTGTGAGCCAAAACATAGTCAAGCTGCAGATTTTGAATAGTATGCCTCTAATCCTTGAAAGGGGGTCTCTGTTAAATTTGTGATATGTGGGCTATGTAGTGTAATCATGGTTTTATCGATACTAGTCAAAGGTTTGCATGAGCTTTGTGCAAGTACTTCCAGAAAAATTAACATCTGATGCTTTAACTGTTATTGTATGCAAGATCAACACATGGGGGTATTCAACTATAAATTTCTTTGCACCTATGAGTCGGTATGCAAGCAATGGTGGA
Organism: Monilaria moniliformis; assembly: GCA_034509125.1. NCBI lineage: Eukaryota > Viridiplantae > Streptophyta > Magnoliopsida > Caryophyllales > Aizoaceae > Monilaria > Monilaria moniliformis. Next base: position 9,341 of record JAYDZE010342150.1, read on the forward strand.
GGACCGATTAATGCTTCCCAAGAATTCAAACAAATGGTTAAGGCTTTCCATGATGCTGGAATTGAGGTAGTGCTCCTAAAATCAATAATTTGTCCCACGGTAAATAGTAAAATAAAGTTCTTGATTTGGCCTATGTTGCTTTAATATATATCCCAGGTCATTTTGGATGTTGTTTACAATCATACAAATGAAGCTGATGATGAACATCCATATACTACTTCATTTCGTGGCATAGACAACAAGGTGAATTTCTCGCAATGTAGTTGCTTTTTTTATTCTTGGCTATCTTTTACCGGACTTTCAAATATATATCATCCAAAACATATCATTGGTCATGTTAATTGATTTGACTTGAAAATTTCCTTGAATGGAAGCTATGCTTGGTTCTACCCAAGAATGTTTAATCACTCTTCTGGATTGTTTATCTTGATGATAGAGAATTATGTACGAATCTTTACACCTAATACATGGTTACATTTGAGGCTACATCTGAAATGGTTTAAGCAGTTGTTATTAACAACTCATGACCATTGAACTTCTGAATCCAATACAATGTGGAAATGTTGGAGGTCTTTGAATCTTTGTTTCTACACACTTTATATTACCTGGTATTCATGTTTATTGTTAATTTCTATACTATATGATAGATAAAGGTATTTGGTGGGGGAAATAGACGATGGTTTATTGGAACAGTAAAGAGATAGAAAACAAGAAAGATTCCACAGATGCCAAGAGCCCACCCAACCGTTAACACTGATACTAGAAACAAAAAATTCCACACCCTTGTGACATGTGAGTCTTTGAAAATGATGTGACCCTAAATCATTTTTTCAATTTACGAAATTCAAGATAACCACAGAATAAGATAAGTAGAGATGTATATATTAACAATAATGATAGATATTCACCCGTGTTGTAAGAGATGTCATAGACTGAGTTTGTTTTCTTAATGATTCTCTTGGTAATGTCTTGAAAATTTTTGTAGGTCTATTACATGATGGACTTCCAGCAAAATGCCCAGTTGTTGAACTTCTCTGGTTGTGGTAATCTTTTTATCAATGAACTCCCTTTCTAATGCACATTAGTCATTAGTGACACCCAGCCATCTTTAAGAGCAAGTTCTGGTCAAATGAATATTTTGGCATTTCAGGCAGACTGATAACTGTATTCCATGATTGATAAGAAACAAAATAAAAATATAAATAAAAATTAATGAGTTGGTATTACAAAGGGATGCCTAATCTCCAGAAAGTGGAAGTCATCCAAATTGCTGATACGACTCCAATCTCTACCAACACCCAAAATGAAGGTGGGTAATAATTCGTTATAGTTTAAGGCCTACCAATAAACTCTAAACTTTACTCTCTCATGCACCTCCTCTAAGGATCTTTACTATGGTCGATGATTCTCCTATTCCTTTCTAACCATAATGACCATCACAGAGCTGGAACGACAATCCCCCCCATAACACTTTGCCTTTTCACACTTGAAAATGCCAAGATTAGACATAAAACATTGGCTGAATGTGGAAAAAGCAATATAGATAGACATGGTCAAGAAATTATTTTCTGCACAAGACATGGGGATAGAAGAATGTGTACAGGAAATGTATTTGTGATGCATCACAAGTAACTTTTCCAACACTAATAAACATGAAAATGCTGAACTTTTTCGAGGATGGGAACCTTCCAAATTGATTTAAAGATGGGAAAGGGAATAATGAATTCATAGAAGATACTGTTTTGACAATCAAAGTATTTTCATGAAAACTTACAAGAACAATCCAATCCCACTTTCTAATATCATCTCTACCCTTTATAAGTTGAATTCGTTTCAATAGACTAAGCAAAGAACACAATTCTTGCACTCCAAACAAAAATTGGAGGGCGGTACTTATGAATCATAGAGTCAAAAGAAATATAAGGTTTCTGATGGACAGAAGAAATACATTATAAAGAGGGATATAATGGGGAAACAAATCATCAGCCATCCAAACATCCTTATCAAATCTCACTTTATCACCACTTCTAACAAGTACCTTTACTGATTGATGAAAATCATCATAAACTTTAGAAAATCACTTCTAATAAGTAGTTCTAACAACAATGCACCACATCCCATTTATAGCTTGCAAGCCATATTTTCGGTTAATAACTTTGCACCAAAATAAATGAACTTCTTCTTGAATCTGTCACCAAGAATTCCCCATTAAAGCTTTATTCGTTAAACATATAGTCCTAATACCCGACCCCTAAATTATTTTGGTAGTGTGACTACTCTCAGTAGAGAAGATGAGAATGATTTTCTCTGTCAAAAGCATCATATAAAAATCTCTCACTTTCCTCCATCAAACTTGCTTTCCTCACGCACCTGAATAACAAAAGCCAAAACGTGAAAGTGATAAGCATCACCAATGGAAGGAGCAGCAGTTACTTAATGCAGTAGCCGTATCGTTTCGGGTGGATGATGGAGTAGTGGAGGAATGAAGGAGCAGCAGTTACATGGTAGTGGAGAAGTGGAGGGCAGCAACTATTATCATGCATTATGGTTGTAATTATTGTCTTTTATTTTAGAGTCATTTAGTGGAGTCCTACATAATGTTGTGTAGAGATGGGAGAAGGGATATCAATTGAAGTAGTTTGTATTGAACGGCTTTGCGGAGGGCTTTCCGTGAAGGAAAGAGGGCCTTCAAAAAGAGTTATCTTTTTTATTTATAATTTTCCAATATCCGTTATAAACATTCTTCTTCACTTCTTGTCTCTAACAAATTGGTGCGGTGAATGTAGATCGAACACGTGACCTTCAGATCTTTAGTATGAAGAATGTTTGTATAATGGAAATTGGGAAATTGTAAATAAAAAGATAACTCCTTCAAAAGAAGGCCCTCTTTCCTTCACGGAAAGCCCTCAGCGAAGCCGTTCAATACAAAATATTTTAATAGATAGACTCTCCTACAAGCAATGATAATAAATGAATTTAATCATAGTAATAAAAACTGCATTAGTTCCACTCTCCACTTCCAAGTAACTGTTGCCCTTTGGTTATCCTCCACTAACTCCACTACCAAGTAACCGCTACCCCTTGATTATCCTCCACTAACTGCATGATGCCTATGCCTATTATAAAGATTGTAAAATATGCTTATGACTAATTGTGTTAGTGTCAGCCGATTGCCCAACCCTCCCTTTCAAAAGTAACCCTTTATTCCATCTAGATAGACTTTTGACAACTTGCTCAAGATGGCTTTTGGAGTATCTTAGGGGGATTATCTCAGTATGGGATCCCTTAGTATCTAATAGGCCATTTTCCTACCTCACATCCAATAATGTTTTCTCAATTTCCTAAGGTTGGTTTCCTCCATAATGTGCAATCCTGAAAGATTCTAAAATCTCCACTAACAACACAAGATTGCATTCAGTTTTATCTAGGAAAAACAAACCCTGGAAACTTCATTTGGAAAAGGCTCAGTTATTGTATTGATCAGTTGTTCCGACACTATGTTGGTCTGTTGGGTTCAGATCATAGGATTTTCTTAAACTTGAGGGACCATTAATGAGGTATAGGAGATGATTAAATTAAGGGTTTCCTGGTGGGTTTCACACAACAAAGATTTCAAAGCCTTCCTTGTACTTAATACTAGTAGACATAACGACAGTATCATTTTATTTGGGATTCCAATCCTTTGTTAATTTTATTTTTCTTAATCAGTTTCTTAATTATATGAAATCTATTTGTTACTGTTGAAAAAGAAAGCATGTATTGTATGCCCTTTGCATATCAAAATTATAAGCGACTCTCATTCAACTTAGTGCATTTAATTAAATGGTTATCTTTTAGTGGTTTTGCATGGGATGTACTAACAAATAATTGCAACTTGCAATATTATATTCCGCTTTGAATGAAAGTAAAATTCACAATGATTACGCTTAAGGAAACATCCAATTTGTAATGAGGATGAGAAGTGATAGTTAAAGACCTGCCTGCACTTGGAAGCTAAAAAATTTATACTCAGGTTGGTTTGGACCAAATGATCAATTGTACATGCTCAAGTGGTTCTGCATGGCACAAAATCAAATTAACTTATTGATTATGAAAACATTGATGGGACAAAGTAAAATTTGAGCATCCTGCATACTTGATAATGATTGCTTGCCTCAGATTTCTTAAATTATGATTATGAAATCAATGTTTTAAAAAGGTGACTTGGAAAGTTACATCTGTCTATTTTAACCAAGATATTGGTGTCCAGGAAATACGTTGAATTGCAACCATCCTGTTGTCATGGAACTGATACTTGACAGCTTGCGGCACTGGTATATTCTGACTCATACTGATCCCATAACCTTGGAGGCGTCCTATATAGTTGACTGTTGGTTAACCTTTAATATGCATAAAAATTATTGTCTCCTCGTCTCACATTATATATGTCTTTGGACATGCTTCCATCAAAGAAAAGTGCAATTTTCAACTTCGTATACATCCATTGTTCAGTAAGTTCATAGTGATCAAAGTGTTAATAGGTTAAACTACCCACTTTTGATAATGCACATGTAGAAAATACCCACTTTTTTAAGTAAGGAACAAAAAAGCCCTTTAATGTGACATATCTGTGGAAATCATTGGCACCCTGACACTCTGCAAAGCCAGAACTGCCGAAAGGTTGGCAAAACTGATTTAACACAATTCTAACCTGCCCAAAGTTGCAAAGCCAGAACTGCTGAAAGTTTGGCATAACTGGTTTGGCCCACTTCTAACCCGACAAAAGTTGCAAAGCCAGAACTGCTGAAAGTTTGGCAAAACTGGTTTGACAACACTTCTGGCCCGACTAAATGTTGCAAAGCCAGAACTGTTAAAAAATTGGCAAACTAGTTTGACACAATTCTGACCTACCCAAATCTGCAAAGCCGGAACTGCAAAATTTTTGGCAAAATTGGCAGTTCTGACCTGCCCAAAGTCAAACCAGTTTTACCAAACTTTCGGCGGTATTTGTTTTGCGATTTTGGGCGGGTCAGAGCTGTGTCAGACCAGTTCTAGAAAACTTTTGGCAATACTGGCTTTGCAACTTTGGGTGGATCAGAAGTGTGTCATACTAGTTCTGCCAATGTCAGAGTTAGTGTCATTGATTTCCATGCAAATTTTGTTACATTCAAGGGCTTTTTTTCCCCTTCACTTAAAAGTGAGTACACACATAACTTAAAAAGTGGGTATTCTTATTTTTCATCTGGGATCAATTTGTCTTTTCAAATGATTTGGGTTTCTGTCAACTGAAACAAGAAGTAGTGGTCTGGAACTTAAACTACATTAGAGATAAGATGTGATCATAATAATGTTATTAATCATGTCAAGTTGTCAACCTTTTATGTTATTGATTTACCATCAACTAAGTAACTCTTTGTCCGATAATCTTCAATAGGACTGTTCAGAAATTGTACAATGCGACTTTTTTAGTTAAAACACATTATCAGTGATCTCTGATTTGGTACTTAACTATTTCTAGTGTTTTATCTTTTATTAAAAAAACATATTCTAGTTCCCAATTTATTAAGTACCAGCAAGATAATATAATTAAATGAAAATGCTGATATCTTTTCAATTACCTTTCTGTAGCTTGAAATAAATTTTCATTTATTTGTTCTTTGTATACTGCATTTCAATTGTTGCTACTGCAATCAAGTGTTAAAAAAATAAATTTTCACTCTTGCAATTGACATTCTAACTGAAGGGTAACTGAGTATCATGTGGATGGGTTCCGATTTGATCTGGCTAGTGTGCTTTGTCGAGGAACTGATGGTTCTCCTCTCAGTGCTCCCCCATTGATCAGGGTAATTTATGACTCCTTTAAAGTGGGATTGGTACTATATAATTTCTGATATCATGGATAACTACAAGTGGTACCTTGTGTTAATTCTAACATCTTTATATTCTTTATTCTGAATTCGTTCCTTTTTTGTCTTGTCTCCCCTTCCTGTACTCTAGGTTTTTGTCAAAACTATGTGTCCTGACAAGTTGTGTATGAGACATTAAACTAAGATAAAAGAGAGCAAAACCTGATCTCCATTTTAATCCATCAACCTTCTCCATATTTGCTTTTCCTGTGAATTGGAGAAGTAACATAATTAGCTAGGCAGGTTAAGCTTTACTTGTCAAGTCCATAATTCTTGTAGGTCTATAGAGAGGCTTCTCTGTAACGACTTGATAAATCCAAATCTATTGTGAGGTACATCTGTGAGAATGACTGCTCTCCATCAGAATAACTGATCTCTGTTTCACTTGATTCTATGCATGATCCTATAGATTGGCACAAAGAATAAATCCTTTTTAGTAGAAGATCTTTTTTGGATTCAGAGGCCTAAAGATTAGTCTTGGATTCAATTCTCTTGATTAGTCCAGCACCATTATCTCCTTTTTGCATGTAATCAACCGCTCATAGATGAGATGACACCACGTAGTTGTTCCTCATTTTCTTGCACTTGTTTGCTGCAACACCGACTATGCTGATTGTTGCTGCTGGATTCTTATTATCATATATTCCTTTTTATGATGATAATCCCCGAAGAACACTCATATTTTTTTCTTTTGGGAAATGTGAAATGTGAATGGCATACCGGTAAGTTAGCTTCCCATCCACTGGTTGTGTGCTACTGCTTACTTGTCTTTCCTTTAGTACCAAAGGAAAAAAGATAGTCTTGCAATCGCAATATAATAATCTTATCTAATATTCACAAGAATATTATTTTGATGCCCTAAGTTGTTCCGAGAATGGATGCTTATCTACTATTCTGTCACTACTAGGTCCCACCCTGTGGGCCCAGGGCGTTATAATTGTTTTTTAGCCCTACACATGTGAGGTATTGAGTGCTTCAGTTATGCAGGCAATAGCCAAGGATAGTGTCCTCTCAAGATGTAAGATCATTGCAGAACCTTGGGATTGTGGAGGGCTATATCTTGTTGGAAAATTTCCAAACTGGGATAGGTAACTTCTGCAATTTCTACTTTTTGTATATTCTTATATGCAGATGAAAACTGGTGCAAACATTGAAATATGTCAGTACATATTATACAGTCTGCAACAGATATACACATCATGAGTGAGATGAGAACATTGTGTAATTTGAGATCTTGGATGGTCAAATCTGAGCTTGTTAATGAACTTGATTTTCAAGCTACTTTGCTCACGTTATTTGGTCCTAGTTGGAGATTCCCTATTATCTCTGTTAGAGCCATTTTATGAACGGAAGAGGATGAGGCGCGTGTTAGGGTGCAAGCGGAAATTAATAGTTATTCTCATGATTATTTATTAGTTTAATTCTTTCCTTATTCAGTTATTTTATTTAGTTTGATTGGGATTAGGATTCAGGCCCTGGGCTTTCTGCTCCCAGGCTGAATAGAATAAAAGGGCTATCCCCTTAAGGAAAAGATTGTTTGGGATTTTTAGATCTTCACAGGCACTTGCACTTGTGACAGGAGCGTTCCTCTTTTGTGGGAATTTCTCTTTGAATTTGTGAATTTCTTTGAGTTTTATTATTGTACTTTTGAGTTCTATCTCAGTCAATTGTTCATCTCCTTTACACTTAACAGTCTCTTTATTTTGACATTTCAAATTATAAATATATCAAGTTGGGTCTTTAGAATGTATATTCTAAGCCAATATTGCATGTAGAGGCCGGACAATGTATACTAGGAACCTTAATAGGTAATAGTGTGCACTACATTTGAAGAGAATCAATGTCAGTACTTTGATTTTATCATTTCTTCTCTTCTGCGTGTAACTTAACACATACAAAAATATCACAGTGTGAATCTTTGGCTTGCAGGTGGGCTGAATGGAATGGAATATACCGTGATGAAATTAGAAAATTTATAAAGGTGCTGCAAGTGGAGAAATTCTCAATAAGATAACATATATTGAAATTTTATCTGTACTTGGATTTCCTGAAATTATAAAAATAAACTGAAGTAATAGAAAAGATGTCTACGGGAACTTTCCGCTGGGCAATATATTGAGTGGGGACAAATAGTTTCCTATATTTTAACTTTACTCATTCTCGCTGTAGTCCACTACCTCCAGAGTTAGGCAATCTAAATTAGTCTACAATACTGAAACAACATTATCTTAGATTAATATTTGATGATAATGCACCACATCTGAAAAGGAAAGCATTTTATACATGTTCATTTGTTCGCAAAGTTACTTTTATTTGAAAATCATGTCAACCTTGGTTTAATTTGAAAATAGGGAGACACTGGTATGAAAGGAAGCTTTGCTACTAGGATTTCTGGTTCTGCTGATCTGTACCGAGTAAGTATTAAGCTCATGGCATTTTATTTTTCTATCACCTATGCTAAGGAATGTTCTCCCTGATGATTTTGTTTCTAAGATCGGTTGTTAACATTTGTAATGTGTTAGTCTACCTTGGAAGTGATTTTACTTTCTCATCTTCCTGCTTGGTTACTTAGATATCTCTTCTTTCTTTCTTTCTTTCTTTCTTTCTTTCTTTCTTTCTTTCTTTCTTTCTTTCTTTCTTTTCCTTTTTTTTTTTGTGGGGGGTGGGGG
>JAYDZE010342261.1:0-17891 GCA_034509125.1 Monilaria moniliformis
CATTTTTAGTAGTAAAAAAAAAAGTTTCCCGTTTTTGGAATTTTTTTTGTAGATCCTCCTAGATCCGGAATTTTGCCACTCTACCCTTATTCGCTTTTAGCCTCGGTAGAAGCCCTTATTCAATTAATGGTTTTACGTTTTACTACAGTAAACTTTCAGGCGATATACGTTACAAATTTTGAGCAAGAGTTTTATATTTCAATGTTTAAATCTTTTTATAAATTTATCTCTCAATACATTGAAAATTACAGTAAAATAATAATTAGTCAATTTTTTGTTCTTTAAAAATTTGTCTCGTGAGTCATGACTGCACCAAAATCTATTTATTGATGTCTTATTTGAGGGAATTCATTATTGTTTTAGGTCATTAACAATGGCATCCATTAACAATCATTTAACTTACACTATTAATTAACTATTCATGAGCTCATAACATTTTTACCTTATCTAATAACCAAGAGACAACACCGACGTCCATATCCCTTAACAATATCTTCCATTACACTATTCATAGGTCCCAATTTTTAATTTTTTACACATTCCTTATATTTATTATATATTATAATTAAAATATTTTTTTTCGAATTAATAAAATATGTGAATTTCATTAAATAAATTAAAAAATACATAATTTAAAATCATAAGACCACATTATTGAAATCGAAAATTAAAGACTTAAAATTCTAATATTACATAATCAAAAATAAAAAAATACTAATCATTCGTCAACATATCCAAATCCTTTTGGAGATTGTGGATTAGTTCCCATTGCACCTCAAATTGTTGAGACGTCATACCACTAGTGTCTTTGGTATTATGTTTTGAGGCCACCGTTTTTCCCTTTCTCATTGCCGCATTCGATCCGATCGAATGGGCTCGACTCGACCCCTTGATGCCCCCTCACTCGCGCATCTGGATTCTTCGCCACCGCTTGTGGAGTAGTGGCCGCTCGAGGTATGCTTCGTGCGCTTCGATGCCGAATCTATGCCACCCGCCCACTTGTCGACATTCCGGACCCTCTCCCAAGTTGCGATGTACTTGAACGGCCTGCCAGTGTTGTTTTGGTAGACTTGCATGGCAGATTTTAGAATATCCACCTCGCTTGCGCCCGCTTGGCCAATCTTTCTCCAAGTTATTGTAGATGCCGCAGAACTTGGAGATTTCTGGGCTAACTCGGTCGAAATGAGCCCGAATCTTCTTCTGCGTGCGCACCGGGGCGTCCTCCGGTCGGTTTGCATTGTATGCAGCGGGAACTTTGTCCCAAAAAACTTTTGATTTTTGTTGGTCTCGGACGATCGGATCTTCGCTTGTGTCGACATACAACTCGAAGATCCATTTCGTTTCTTCTGAGATGTATGCAGCTCAAACTTCGCGGTCAGCCAGCTCGTCGGAGATGTCGATGTTGTCCAACTGCTAAGTGGAGAGCTCGTGGGGTATGCCTCTTGGGGTGACGACGTTGGATAAGTCGACGAGTAGGCGGAACCCGATGTGTTTGAACTGTAGCCCTCGCGAAGGAACCAATCTCGCCATTGGTTTTGGTTGTCATTGTTAGATAATTTGGCTTTGAAAATTAAAATGGAATGAAGAAGATGAAGTGTGATGCATAAGATGAAGTTGGGAGAGAAACATGGTGTGAGAAATGAAATGAGAGAGATGAGGTATTTATAAGGGTTGAGATTAATAAGAAAATAAATAAATAAATAAAGGAAGTTAGCCGTTTTATTGTGGTTGAGAATTATTTCTTTTTTTTTTTAAATTTTCGAATTTATTAAAAAAAAAATTGTCTCGCGTTAATGCCCACTCGCAGGTCCAGCGAGTGAGTGCAACGCGCCCTGTCATTGGCCACAGAGGGGGCGCGTGGTGGGATAGCCCACCCTCTTTCCCTCCGTCTCGCCCATCCCATCCCGCGCCACCTTCTACAACGCGTCTCACTATCGTCCCGTCCCGTCCCGTCCCGCCGAGACGGGCAGCGATACGCCCGCTACATATGCTCTTATGGCTATTTGACACGATAGTCACCTCATAACCAGTATAATTAAATTTATGAGATTGTTTTGACTGCTAGAATGATATTTATGAGATATTTTTTTAATGAAAAAGAAATGATAAGTTGAGTAATATATTGTAATTTTTAATATGTTGGGGTATATTAGTGAAATACCAACAGGAGTGTAAATGGTTATATGATTGAAATAAGATAAATTTGATAAAGTAGAAGATCTTGTCTAATTGAATTGGCATTTTCAGAATTATAGTAATATTCAAATTTGTTGCGTGAAGTTGTCAAATAAATTAAAATTCGACCATTTTAGAATAGACTTAGTTAAAAATTGATAAACCACGTGGGATAATTTGTCGCTTCCCACATTTGTAAGGAGCTATTACTGAATTAGGGGGTAGTATTAATATATTCATTGGTCATAACCATTTATGTTGGGAACATTAAAAAATTGACAAAATGACTAACTCCTGGATTCACTGGTGCACGACTATAATTTATTTTTTGGATTGTAGTCATAAAATTTTGATGGATGTAGTTATAGCTTTTTAACTATGATGTTGTTGACCCAACCATCCCAAGAAATAATATAATGTTTTCAGTCAAATATTAAAGTAAATTACCAATAAATAATTAATATTGACACATAACGAGTTCACAAAATTAATATACACCAAATTCGAATAATTATTTATATCGGTGATCAAACTTCAATATTAACCGCCTATCATGATATATTTATTAAATATAAGCATATCATTTTAATACATACAGTATATTATTATACAACATATAGGATATCATCATGTCCCAAGATGTAGATCATTATAAGGCGCAACTTTCATAATCAAACATATTAATTCGGGAATAAAATACGACAAATGACGAAAATGCCTTCAAAGCCAGATTCTTCATTCATTTTTTCAGCATAACATTGAATTTATATCATCATAACATATAACGTATATTATAAAATTGAATTTACTTTAACACAAGTTCGCTGAGATACTTACAAATCACAATTTTTCATGCAAACTTATTTATGTGAACATATGCAATTATGATTTCGTTAGAATTCTCATAAAATTATCTTTAATTTGTGAAAAAAAAATCAAAAAAGTTATAAGTAATTTAAAGTTTTGAGATGTTTTAGGAGAGAGAATGTATGTCAGTTGTCGTAAAAAATGATAGACGCCATTACAAATTCGAAAATGTACTTCAGCAAAATATTGAATTTGAATCATCATAACATTAAATGTAAATCATCATAATATTAAATGTATATTATTATAACGCAAATTGTGAAAATAAAATAAAATTAGAACATCCCACGTTATAACACAACAATCACTCTCAATAAAACTTGTTAATTACCCTAACCAAAAAATAAAGAATGACATAAGTGACCTTCACGGTTATACTCTTAAAAAAATAGTGTCATATGACACAATGCTTAACCACCGAATTTCTAAATCATGTGATTATAATTTGGTCTTACTTCTACATTAAAAAATAATTTAAATTAAACACACCTTTATAGATATGTATATATATATATACACACATGTCTATTCACAATCACAATCAGGGTGTCAAATCGACGAGGCAATGCAGCCCCACCCCATCTCCACAATTTCCATGTTTAAATGATGGGGATGTGGAAATACCAAATATTTAAATAAAAAAAATCCAATAAAATAGCAAATATTTAGATCTCATGAAAGTCATGATCCAGATAGCCATGGTTCTCCATGAATTGGGAATGAAATTTCAATTGCTGTTTCCTCAATTATTACTTTTCACCAGTGAAATAATCAACAAAACTATTCAATCAAAAGAATAATAAAAAATATACCAAACTTTTATATTATAAAGGGGGAAAAATTTTAAGTGGGAGAAAATGAACTTGAAGAAGTTCACATTAAGTTGCTCGAATTAGCTTTATATTCCATAACCTATATGTGCCCCCCAAAAAAGCAGCAGAGGAACTAAGTCCATTCAAGAACATTACTACAAGAACTGAATGACTACAAAATGACTAAATCTTCAATACCAGATAAACTAGGACATCCTCTCATGTCAATCTTTCATAATGATATATTTTAACGAGCATCAGGTGTCTCCTCTGTCCGATATTCAGGTTTAAGCTCGTAGGTTCCTTGGTTGGCTCCCTTGTTGTTGTACACGCAAAGAAGCTTGAGCATATCTTTGAGAAATTGCTGCCAGAAATTTCGTTGAAGAGACATCAGTCTGTGTAGTATATGCTACATTCGATCTCAAGGGTGAATTGAGCAAGAATATCATGCAAAACTCTATGATGAAGCTATGACAAAATTGAGCTGACCACGTTACAAAGTTTTATTGGAAAGAAAAATTAGAATCAACTAGTCATCGAGCAATGCTAGGATTGTAAAGAGATCTATTGTATGCCCAGAAATTAAGCAATAAGCGGCCTAGACTACAATGCCGTTAGCTAAATGCAAGAAATAAGTGGATATGCACCGGAGTTGCCCATGGGATGATATACGCATAAAAAAGAGTGACTGACAGCAGATATTGATGATGCATGACGCAACAACTTAAGCTTAATATTAGATTTGTTGCTGCTAATAGAGTGAAATCTGTTGTTTTTCCTTGATCAAGAAATGGCCAGCATACCTCAGGCTGATCTGTCTTCTGAACAAGTTGTTTTAGTGTCCAATTTGGCTGTTTCTCAAAGAGCCTAAACATGATCTTCTCCATTTCTTCAGGGTCTCTTCTAGTTCTTTTCGTTTCTGACCCCTTGGCTTGAGCTTTTTTCTCCTATACACTCGTAATAGATTACATGTCTATTATGTTAGTGTGGCTTTGCACATAAGGAAATGGTTAAACCAACTTCCATTATATAGAAAACAGAAAACAATGGATAATGTTGTGTACCGTTGACCCAGTGGTCTTAATATCAAACATTCCAGGCATGGGCCTCATACGGAGTCCACTATCATCATCAATGACCTGCATAAGATTCATGGGGCGAAGACAGAAGAAGAGAAAAGAAAGAAGAGAGACAGAGAGAGAGAGAGAGAGAGAGAGAGAGAGAGAGACGATGGTACTTAGATCAAGCAGAAGACAGATGTCACATAGATAGTAATTGCACTACTGCATAGTGCATACTAAGTGATGAATACTCTTTGTTCAAGAAAAAGAATAAACAACTTACCCTTATTTGTCTGGTTTTAGTCATATATTTATTCGTCCTCTCCCTGCAAAGTCTTCTATAGTCTTCAATATTCTCAGAATGAGGCTTCATGTCGAATTTATGGTAGATTGTCCCCTCCACAGAAGGCTTCCCTATATTAAAACATAATTAGTAGACTTATGATGTCTTTAAATGCTTAAAATTACGACACAAGTCTCAAATATGATAGCATTCATGGATAAAAACAGAATATTGAAAGAAAAGTTGGAACCACAAGCATGTTGCTTCTGGCCCTGATTCAAAAGTCTGACCTTTCAAGTGATAGGGAAAGAATAATAAACAACGTGTAACGCATCGACTGTGTCAATTGAGTAGTGACCTTGAGATGACTCAGATAATACAGACATTGGAACAAAATCGGTGGACATGTCCATTGAGTAGCGCTTCGGCACATTTCTATCTCCAGTGCCAGCCAACTCCATAGTAAACTGATAAACGAGTCAAAGTCAAGAGATTGGAATACAGTTAAATATGGATTCTGCCGCCAAACCTTGGAAAAACAAAGGCTACTCCACTGGTCCTTCTTAACCCTACATGCATTAACAGAGTGAATGCTTTGCACATAAAATGGAGACATGTGTAGCTGTTAAAAATATCCTGTTATTATTCACCTATCAATGATGTTCCATCCTAAAATAGAATTTTCTTTACCTATCCCTCACTAAAAATAACAATGACGTAAAACGTGTAAATATAACAAAAACAATTTCCCATCTCAATTCACATCTCAAATCTGAGTTAGAGATAGTATGCTCCTATTATTAAATCTATCTTGTAGTGGCACGTGAAGGGGAAATTACTAAAACCTACCAAAATATCAGTTCCTTTTTGCAACACAGAATATCCAAAAATTCAGACAGAATATAATGAAACCTCACTCTCACTCTAAATTTCTACATCACTTATGAGACTCCTCCAAACAAACAAAAGAATACCTTTTTCCACACACCAAACATGTGAACTGCACCGATAACAGTAACATGCAGAAAAGCTAACAGCAACCAAAAAGCTCAAGCAATAATACAACTAAGGATGGTTTTTAACTATCATTAACATCTGCACCTTAATAGACCCATATTAACTAGAGTTATAAAGTTAAATCAAAATGAATGCTAATTTAAGCAGTGATATCAAGGGAGTATTTCTAACTCTTTGCACAATAAGATGCACTTTGAGAAAGCAAATTTCCCAATGGATGATGTTCTTGTTGAGTTTATGCACTTTGAGAAAGCAATTTCCCAATGGATGATATACTTGTCATGGTAAGTGAACCAGGTAACAAGAATTGACACAGTGGAATGTATTTCTCAGTTCTGCAGGCATCGTAAGTTTTCTTAAACTCACAATTCACGACCTAAAATCGAGGCATATCAGGAAGTAGGCGTGTAACTCTTTAGGACTATAATGGATAGGGTGATCATTTAATCAAATGAAGGGAAAACCAGACATAGTAAGAGAAAGGAACAAACACCAACCTCTAAACAGTAAGCAAACAGAACAAGACAAAGCAGAGCTACGACAAATGAATAAAATACAACACTCTAACCATATAGGCAATCACTCCAAACCGAGCTAAGAAATAAAGTATAAAATACAACACTCTAACCATATAGGCAATCACTCCAAACCGAGCTAAGAAATAAAGTACAATCATGAAGAGACGATCTCGTGTGTCTCAAAATGGGGGATTTCAACAGGAAATGGAGTGAAATCGGATTAATGGATTTAAACCACTACATTTTCCACAGTTAACGTCACCTTCCAAAATATAAATCACAGCGATCCTTAGTTTCCTCCCCAACCCCAGTCAACTATATAACAAAATTAAAGGTGCACAATGAGATTATCTCCAGCAATAAATCCAGAAGAAAATCAATTTACACGGTCAACTAGTGAAATTGAGATAAATATCAACAATAATCATGAAATAACCATGCATGCAAAAACACACTCTAAGAAACACTACAAGCTTCACAAAATTCAGTGCGTTGCAATTGAAGAAAACGAAAAATCAAATACAGCTAACAAACAATTCAAATAAGGCAGCACGGAGTGTTTCAAAATCGAAGTGAGAAACAGAGGGCTACACACGTCGACTGTCGACACATACTCAAATATTTCAGTTTAGATGCGAACACATATATACACCTGCGTGGATGACAAGTCGTCGTTAGGATGCAGCGGATCGACGGCAACGACGACTTTGGCGAAGATTTGTCCGGCGGAAGCGTCGGAGGGGAACGGCGGTGGGGGTTGGTGAGTGGTGTTGCTCTGCATGGCACGTGCGACGACGGGGGGGCACTTCATCATCCACACGCGTCGCTCGGCCTTGCTGGTCTCCAGCTGGCCGCTGGTGGTAGCCGTGAGCACCGCCGCGGGAGCTAAGATTTTGGCGTCTTTCGGTTTCTCCGCCATCAGACGGCGATGGAGGTTTTTGGAGTGAGAAAATTGAGTGACAGAGTTATGATTTGCTGCGAATCCGTTGATGTTGATATTTTCCACTTGGAATATCGGAAATTGTTGTGTGTGGTGGCGCAATGCACCACTTTCCAATATTGGAAAAATCATTAAAAATTTGAAGCTAGAAGCGTACAATCCAAATCGAGTCCAAAGTTGAGTTTTTATTCAAATTCGAATTAAGTTGAGTTTTTAGTGATGTTCAATAAATCAAAGTCTAATGCTATTTTCATTTAATTTGTATATGAAATAAAATAAGTTAACTTCTTATGATATGTGAAATTTTGTGTCTCATCTTCAAGCTCGATGAGATTCACAAATCACAAATTACAAATCAATTTAATTTATTATTGAATTCCATAACTACTCAATTTAATTGAAAAGTCGTCTCAAATTTTATTTTTTTCGAAAAGTTCCTCATCGAAAATTTTGGTACAATGCAATACATTTTCGTAAGTTTTTCTTGGGAAGTTATGTCCTTCACAAAATCCCAACCAAAATGCGAATTGCAATTATTGCAAGGACATTTTGACCAGTCTAATTTATTTATATTAATAAACTATGAACATTACGCTCTAATTTCTTCTTTTCTTCTACATTCATCTCTTTAATATTTTAGTCGAACGCATTTATAAGCAAACTCAAGATGAGAGAATATGATGAGTAACTATAAAATGAAACAAAAATTCCTAAGATTTTTTTAGGTGACTATATTCAGAGCTTTGGAATGTAACATTTTACTCGAGCTACAGTTGTAAAGTGAAGTGTAAATTATCAAGATAGTAATGTCTAGTATCCTTTCACACACACACACACACATATCTTGACTTGAGTATCGCATCAAACACCGACCACTATATTCTATCGGGTATAGCATCAGAAGATGAATTTCAATCTGCCTACGATTACCGATAAGCCCTCATAGGGTACGACCAATGTTCAGTCCATTATGGACAAATAAAGAACAGATACTACATTACTACCTAACACATCCAAATAGGCAAATCTCTTGTCATTTCTCGTAGTTGTTGCAATATCCTATGTATTAATAAAGAAACAATGTAAGGAAAAATCACAAGGGCAGAAATGGGAATTCACCATACTGCGACGCTTCAAAGGTCAGATATTGCAGCCGTCCAAACTAGTCCTCTGCCATCTGCTATTTGTATGGTTGTCCGTCTATCCTCAAGTTAAAGCCTGCATTCTGTTTATGATCAGAAACTAGCAGAAAGAATGTGGACTACGATAAGGGCTTTGTCTTCCGTTTTTTGACAGTCTTGGCAAGGCCATCACAAATCTCGCGCTTACACTTGGAGATGATGTTATGATTGTTGTCAGCAGCATTTGGAGAGGTGATATTATTGTTGGCATCCTTGCTCGAACCTCTAGGCCGTTCTTTTAGTATGTCTTTCACGAAAAACTTCAACCTCCACAACGTTGATTCACTCTGTGCTCCAAGAGAGAGATGTGTTCGTATATGTGCCAAAAAATAACTATTACTAGTGATAAGAGTAGGATTTTGATCACACACACACACACACACACACACACAGGTGAGTAAATCTGTCAAAAGCAACTACTAGTAATGATAAGAGGGTGGTGTACATCATCTGTGTGTGTGTGTGTGAGAGAGAGAGAGAGGTGTTAGCATATATACTAATGACAAGAGTAGGGTGTTTATCAGAGGTGAAAGAGAGAATTTAGAATAGGTGCCAGTAATGATAAGAGTAAGGTGTTCATCATGTTAGAGAGAGAGAGAGAGAGAGAGAAGTATATGTTGCACCACCAACCACAGGTTACAATAAATAGTAGGGTGCTGAAGAGAACCTGAGCATCGATATCAAGCTCCACCTCTTCGGTGTTTGCTTGGAAGTTGAGGTTACTTTGAGCTACGATCTCGAGTGCCTTATTGAGATCTTCAGCAGATAATTTGGAGAGAGCAACTCCTAGCTTTCTTTTTTCCGTTGTAGGTATGTTCCTGGAGGAATTCGCTCATTGAAACATGTTAGATAAAATTACTCAGTATTTTTATTAGGCAATTTTAAACAAGAAAGTGGATGGAAGAGTGACAACCGTAAATTGCAGCACGGATGCATAAACACCTATCCACAAACTAAAACAAGTCCGATTTTAACCTTTTCATTATGATGGAAGACCGTTGAGTTTTAACAGATCCAATATGCTCTAAGCATGCCAATCTGGGTCGACACTAAGTCCGCAAGCAAACGAGTAACTATAGTAGTTACACCTATTATTGCTTTCCTTCCGTGTCTTCATGAAATGCCAAAATAAACTCGAAAAAGGTGGAATTGGTAGGATACAAGTATAAAGCACCATTACTATAGATCCTTGTAGATGTATAGAGGCGGGATGATCCAGAGAGGAGCATATGCTTAGTCTCAAAGGACGAGTTAGAAAGCAGTCCAAAACATACAACAAACAACATCCACACTTACTAACCTGCACTTTTTAACCACCATTTCTCGGAGCTCTTCTATATGCATATCAATGTCATAAAGCTGAAACACATTTAGGAAAATTGCACATTAATGATTACGAACATCTACATGATTCCACAAAATCTCTTTTCTTCATGTGCTAGAAAAATAGAAATTTTATCTTACCTCAGTACTTATATCCCTGGCCAGCTTCGCATGAGAAGCCTCCAGAGCAAGCTGCATTTTTGCTTCTGCTTCGGCTTCCTCCTGTTCTCGTTTTTCTTCCTAAATACAGATGCATGATCAATAGATCTCAAATAGATTACATGTATCAGTTGCTTTTGGAATATATAGGATGACCAGCTACATTGGGGGCTCAAAGTACTTCTAAAAGGAGATAAAAGAAGGATGAGAGCTGAGTGAAGTTGTAAATTACGTTATCACATGATTGCATAAGGGATGCACGTGATTAAATTAGTATCACTGTATCAGAAATCACATGCTCTTACGCATGTGACTTACATTAGTACCAGAAATCAAATGCAAGCAACAGATCCCTGAAATAATTACCTCTTCTGTAACTTTTGGCAAAAACTTTAGCCACTTCTCAAATATTTCAAGTGTGAACTTCACTCTTTTCATCATTTTACTTCATTGCATTTTTTAAAACCAACCGCACATCAGCACATATCTCACGAACATGCTTGTATCCGGTACCATGCTTGGCTTCCATTTGGTTTTTTTATAGTACTGAAGTCCATTGGCCTGTCAATAATCTGAAACACATCATTTATGAAGATCAATCCAGGTATATAATCAGACATTTAAGACACTGATTGTAAATGTTAACCAAAAAACAAAGATATAGAACAATAGGTAGGAACGAAAACATTAACATAAATTCCAAATGGGAGAAGAGGTGGGCGTAGAGGTATCATAAACATTTAATAATAAGATGCAGAGGTGCTTCCCATACTAGCACAAAACCTATGGCAGAAATTCAATTCTGAAAACGCAAAATTACATCTCATTTATCAGATTGCAATTCTGAACTGTTCCCTTTGTTTCCATTTGAAATCTGTCAATGGTTAACTTGCACGGCAGAACTGCTTTGCACAATTATCAACTGTGAAGCCATTCTAGTATTCGAGAGGAGAGAGAGGAGAGAGAGAGACAAAAAATCAAAGGGGCATTCCGAGAATTGAACTCGGGACCTCTCGCACCCTAAGCGAGAATCATACCACTAGACCAAATGCCCGCTGCTGTTTGATTGCTTGATATTAATTTATATATTTTTAAAACATAAAACCATGCATTATATCAAAGGGTTTTATACTAATGAAAAATTGGGAACATAATTTCTAGCTCGAGGAGAAAAATGGCGAGAGCTGCTATGTTTCGTTTGCTTAGATCTCAATCCAAAACCTTCTATTCAGGTTCTCTATTTCAATCATTCACGAGTCTTCCAATTCTCCATAATGTTGTTTACTTGATTTCATCTTTACTGTTCGTTTAATTGTCCTTTTTTAGCTGAATTTTTATTTTCTCCATTGAATTGTATGTCGTTCTTTCACTAATTTATGTCGAGGAGAATGATTCTAGCTTTTCTATATCTGGAAATTAGGAATCTAGGATTGTGCAGAAATTGGGCTCGTCGCAGTAACGAACAAAATCAGGGATGTTGGGATTTGCCTTTTCTTTGAATCAGATACACAATTTTCAAATCTGACTGAGTTAGGTCAGTTAAAAATCCATTTGTCAATCACTTTTTTTGCCCCAAATAGAACTGAGGAGGAATTCATAGTATTTTGGCAGGGAGTTAGTGTTAAAGACTTTAGTTTTTTCATGGTCAAGTAGTAAGCTAGTTTTCACCGTAATCCAAGCCTAGTTGGAGAGAGATATTGTTTTTTTGCCTCTAGTTTATTGCCATTTTTAAGTTTTCATGAGATCAAGCATCGAATTGTTTTGAATATGCGTTGAACGTAGCCTAGCAACGTGTTCCTGTATCACATAGAACCCATTTCAGTTGTGCTAGATGATGTATATAGGATAGCTGAATTATCACTTCTCCTGCGAGCTCAGAGTTTTTCCCATCGTTTCCCTCCAACTCTCTGGTGTGTCTTACATGCTCATTATACGTGTATTCATGTTAATCATGTTGAACCCATTTCCATTTTGCTAGATGGTGATTGGGTATAGATTAGCTGACTTTTACTTCACCTGTGAGGTAGAGTTTTTCTAATCATCTCTCTCCAACTCTGTGATTGGTCTCACCTGCTCATTATATGTGTATTCATGTCAACATCTCTATTGCTGCTTCCTTATGGGGCCTTACTTTGTCTGAGGATGTATAGGTAGCAAAAACTTGCGGCTGGAAATGGGG
This sequence comes from Monilaria moniliformis, assembly GCA_034509125.1. Taxonomy (NCBI): domain Eukaryota; kingdom Viridiplantae; phylum Streptophyta; class Magnoliopsida; order Caryophyllales; family Aizoaceae; genus Monilaria; species Monilaria moniliformis. The sequence continues at coordinate 12,516 of JAYDZE010342261.1, forward strand.
AATCGTATTCAGACTAAATGCAAATATTAGTTGGTAGCAAGCATGTGGTTTAGGACTAGCTCCTTGTATTCATATAATCTTACAATTTAACCCAAGCTGATACTATTTGGTCGTTGCTATTTGGCTTAACTTGGTAATCCGACATTGCAAAACTAGGTTTCTTTATCATTGTAATTTATATCGTTGTTCTTTGCATCAGGCAACAACCTTTCTAGGATTGGTCCGTGGGCCGATACACTTTGTTCCAAAACCAATGCCAACTCTACAGTGCATTTTTCATCTGTACAGAGACGATTTATATCTCGATCATCTGCAGTAGCAGACAAGAACAAGATTAGTATTGGGCATGAAAATGGGGGAGAAGAGGGAAATGATGTCAAGGACTATGAGGTTGTTTACAGCGGTCGTATATCAAATACAATCAAGAAAGTGAAGCTCCTCTCACTCTCAACCTGCTGCCTCTCAGTGTCACTAGGCCCCATCGTCACGTTCATGACATCTCAAGACACAAACGTGATTCTAAAGGGCGCAGTTGCATCTTCGGTCATATTCTTAAGTGCTTCAACCACTGGGGCCCTTCACTGGTTTGTGAGCCCTTATGTCCACAAACTCAGATGGCAGCCTGGCTCTGACAGCTTTGAGGTAGATATGATGTCATGGTTGGGTACATATATAACGAAGACCATCATGTTTGCAGATATCCGACCTGCAGACACCCAGAGGCCATACGTATCATTCAAGGCTAACGGCAGTTTCTACTATATCGATGAAGAGCACTGCGATAACAAGGCATTGCTAGCAAGGCTGAACCCTCATGACCGGTCTCGTGATACTGCTTTCAAGAACTTGTGAGGTACTGTATTTACAGCTGTAAGTCTCCTCCTTTGTCCTCATGAAATCATGCAAAACTCTCCTGTGGAGTTTCAACCTTCAGGCGTGAAATAAGGTTATCCTGGTATGTCATAAGGCTTACACCCCTTTTCCAGAAGACATATATTTATGGCAAAAATCATATTTTTTCTACAATTTTGACCCAATTTCCTCTGATTTTACATGAAGATTTTCCTCTATGTGAAATTCTTTTTTGCGCTTACATGAAAATGCTTTTATCGGTATGGTTTATTATGTGGTAGACGTTAACATCCTCAGTTATAAAGCAGTTCTTGATTTTGACCCTATATAGATGATTGAGGTTATGTTTTTCTGTTTAAAGTGTTTGCCTTTGATGTAGAGTTTCAAATGAGGTGTTTTACATATCATGAAAATGCAGAAACTAAAGCAAAATGATGAGTTAGGTTGCCTATTTTCCTTACAATGTGGATTGGAACTTAGGTTTTCTTCTATGACAAAAGTTACAGCTATCGAAATGTGAACGAAGTTCGGTTTTGTGTCTCTAAACCCCTGTACTTTGCACGGCGTGTGTATATCTAACTCGACCCCGTGCTCTTTGCGTGGCATCTGTATAATTAACTTGACCCCGGATTCTTTGCACGTCGTTTGTATATTAACATTTTAATAGATTATAATGTTGAATTGAGAGATATTGATATAGGAGCAGTAAAAGTTCTTATTTTTTCTTTACATTTTCTAGAAGAAATTGTATAGTTTGAAAAATATTGTCGAGTCGTTTGAGAGAGAGAGAGAGAGAGAGAGAGAATATGTTGTAGCCATACATCAAAATAAATTAGACTAATCGTTTTCTTTTCCTTAGATTCCACCAAATGCTTGATCTTGGTAAAGTTAAGTTTCCAAGTCACTGCAAGTTCAAGCCGAGCCAAGTATGGTAGTCTAAAATTTGAACTCTGAGTTCGAAAACTCCTTGAGTTGGACCGAGCTTCACATTTCGACGGTTCAATTCTCGAAAAAGCTACAAGTAAACTAACAAATTGACAATGGCTTGATAGGCTCGTGAGTTTGAGCTCGACTCAGCTAATTTAGAGCCTAGCGATCCTATGTATAAAAAAATATATAGTTTGAACTTAGATAATTATTTGAGTAGGTTTGAGTTTAAGCTCGATCAAGTTTACCGAACAAATAACTTCCTACTCTTTAAATTTAAAGAGTAGGAAAAATATAAAAACAGTAATGAAAATAATATGTAGATAGCATCAAGTACAAAACATATGTTTTCCCTTTTTCTTGGAATGGAATTTTCCATTTATTTATTACTCTCTCCCCTCCGTCCTATTTGACTTGGGTCGTATTTTTTTGGGGTTGTCCCACTTTGCTTGAATAATTTTCTTTTTGGACAATCACTTTATACTATATTAAATATATAGGCTACACACTTTACGCCACAATTTTACTCTTCTACATAATTGTGCCTAAAAAAATATGTCAATTTAGACGGGACTGAGGAGTATATTTTAAGTCGAAAAATAGAATTGTTGCTATGTAAACAAAATGGTCGAAGACTGAAGCCCTAAAGCAGTCAAAGGGGTGGAATATTTGGGGCCCATTTCTAGAATATTGGACCACAACAATTACTATTATCATTTAATAGAAGCCCAATATAGCCATAAATAATAATTTCCATCATGTTTAAAACTAGATCAATTCTCTTGATTATACACTTTGGACCAAACATGGAAACAACATCCATATATTAATCCATATATTTTCCAACTTTGATTATCAAATACTTCGAAATGCACAAGCTTAAATAGGTTTAAACGAACTTTTTAAAATTTAGATATATATTTAAAATAACATTTTTTAAAAAATAAGTTATTTTATCCAAAATAACACAACATATTCATTGGTTACTTACTATACATTAAAGTGGTCAGATATTTAATACAATTATTATTAATTATAGAAAGAAATATAATTATATATAATTAATACTTTATATTTTCAAACTAAATCACTTTATGAGCTTATTTACGAGCTAACGAGCCAAATACTAATGTTTAAATTTGATTTGCTTAGCTTACGAGCTTAACTAAATGAACTTGAACAATTTTCTTTAAAGTCGAGCTCCGAATAATTTGGGAACGGCTTGATTCATCTGCGGCCTCAGTGCGATGAACCAGCTAAAATAGTATCTAACTCGAAAAATTGACGAGATTGATTATTATAAATTAAATCGTTGAATTATGTAACTTTTTGTATGTAACAGAAGAGAGCGAGAGCCGGCGGTTCAATTTTTAACCGTTCAAAGGCGGCACGTGTGGGGCCCATTTCTAGAAAAACAGTGACTTGTCCACATGTCATGCAATTAACTACAAATTAATAATTATTATTTATATACTAATTGCATGCATACAACAGACATGGACACCACTCTGCAAAATCATTATCATACCCGGTTTTATTTGGGGATAACTACGAAACCATTATTTATAATCGGAAATATAGTAGTAAAATAAAAAATGCTTTCTTCGTCTCATTATTCACGATTAGTATTGATTTTTAAGTTATCTCATATAATATAATATTTTTCCTTATATTATTTTACATACTTTTTAACTCTCCTAAATATTGTATCAAAAAAAATGTCATAAATAATAAATGGTACGAATAAAATTTTATTAAAAATTAATAAATGGAAAAGTCAGAAATGGTTTGAATTCATTGCTTTCTTAGAAAGGACGAGATTAGTTAGACCAGTCCATAACTTAATCTCATTATTAGGGCAAAATTCCGTATCTAGCAGGATCTACAAAAAAAGTTCCCAAAACGGGAAACTTTTTTTTTAACTTACAAAAACGGCAAAAAAGCATTTGGGAAATGCGACTTTCATGAAAGTCGCATTTCCCAAATGCGACTCTCATCCAGTTAAGCAAAATCAAGTTTCCCAAATGCGTCTCTGCTCCACCCGGCCGGGTGGATTAAATTCAGATTCACCCGGCCGGGTGGAGCCCCCTGTCTCCCCAAATGCTCCACCCGGCCGGGTGGGCATGCCGCGCCATCGAACCCGGCCGGGTGAGATGTTCTGGGAGAAACAGTTACTTACACCCGGCCGGGTGGAAGTGATGCGCAATCTCACCCGGCCGGGTGCTGACAAAAACGAGTTGCTGCTGAAGGCTCACTTGTCTTATGATTTTTTTTTATACCGATTTTCCTCCTCGAAACCCTACTATTCTTACAGCTGCTTTTTAAAAAAAAAAATGTGTTCCCAAAGCTGCCGAAACAGACAGCCTGCATGCTTACTACCTTTCAGTCAGTCTCTCTCTCTTTTCCCCACTCGTTTTTTGCCTTTACTCTTTCTAAATTTTCTATTGTTTTTTATTTTATCTTTCTTTACTTTTCCATTGCAAGTGTCTTGTCTCAAAGTCCTTTTCCCCAGTGCCCTGCTGCCCAAACATGGATTTGATATTTTGATTCATATTCCATATGCTGATGTATATATTTTCCGTTGTAGAAATTTATCTTCTTATAGAAAATAATATTTAATCTGGACTAATGTGCATTCAAATGTCCATCACATTAAATTGACATGACCTCCCTGAATGGAATATGGCCGTGTTTGTGGTCTTTTTCCGAGATATGTCAATCAGAAGGGCAAGAAAATAATAATAAAAAAGTTTAAGAAATTCTAACAGCAATAATAATGTTGAGCATGGTTGGTAGATAGAAATATAATAATTATATCAACATGGTACATATCTTTACAAGAAATGTGTACAAAAAATATATATATACAGCAAGAGATCCGTGCACTCTCCAGACGCTGTGGCAGCAGTCCACATAGCCACCCTACAAAGAAATTCAAATCTCATCAGCAAACCTGGATCATTTCGACACAGTTGAGTCACACTCAATGAGACGAAGAAGCAGATGTAACGCTCACCAAACTCTCGATCCTCTCCCATTGTAAATTCACTAAATACGTTGATTCTTTTTTTCCTTTTCAAGGTATATTTAAATATGGAACGATTAAAAAGAAAAGAAAGGGTTATTTCCAAAAAAGTAAAAAATGAGAGCGTGGAAGACACAGAGATTAAATGAGAGTGGGTATAGCAAGAGGTGCTTTCTGCAAAAGACGGTCAACTAGTGATGGGGCAGGCTTTCAATACTACATCGTGTCAACTAGTGATCGCGCATCACTTCCACATCGTGTCAAAATGTTTTCACCCGGCCGGGTGGTATCGCAACACATGTCCACCCGGCCGGGTGGACCATTCTGGGTAGACACAGGCTTCCACCCGGCCGGGTGGTAGCGAAACGCACGTCTACCCGGCCGGGTGGGGCGTTCTGGGGAGACAGAGGGCTCCACCCGGCCGGGTGAATCTGAATTTAATCCACCCGGCCGGGTGGAGGAGAGACGCATTTGGGAAACCTGATTTTGTTTAACTGGATGAGAGTCGCATTTGGGAAATGCGACTTTCACGAAAGTCGCATTTCCCAAATGCGTTTTTGCCGTTTTTGTAA
>JAYDZE010342372.1:0-17885 GCA_034509125.1 Monilaria moniliformis
CTTCTCCAAACTTCTTCCTAACAATGGAAAGCACTCAAAAGAGTGAAAGAACTCAAGAAATAAACATGAAACCTTAGGGAAAAGATTGAATAATTTGACTTGCATCACCCGATAATACGGGTACAGATACGGGATCATGTATTTGAGTGTAGGCATTATCGGGTATATCCGAATATCCAGTTGATTACCCGAATCAATTTATCCCCAATTTTAACTACTTGGGCACGCAACTCTCTGACTTGTTCGTCTTCTCTGACTTGTTCTTCACACACACTCGTCGAAAAGTTTATTTTATATGACATGTTCTTCTTCCCTGACTTTTTTTCTCTAATTGATTTCTCATAGACAAAAAGTTTATATCTCAAAGTCAATATTGTAAAACTAAACAAAAGCTAGAACATTTTTAATTTATATTTAAAACCAAAGCTTACACAATATTAATGACCAACACTTATTTAGAATCAACATTTATAATTTATTTTTAAAATCAAAGCTTAACACAATCCATTTTCTAAAATCATGAATAAACATGAACAATGACATACATGTTGATGCATTTCAATTATCTAATTATTTTCTCTAACCAAGAGCACGTATATGTTGACGAGTAGTGATTGCAGAAAGCCATACATTAAATAAGACATTAAATTTTACTACACTGTTATAAGATTCCATTAGTTTAAGATTTGAATATATTACAATTACAATGAAAAAAACAAATGATTTAATTTGAATAAACTAGGCCGAGTTTGAACAAGACAGTCACATAAAATTCGCAAAAAATGGTCTACTCCATAATAATTAAAAAAATCGAATATTCGGGTACACGATTACTCAGGTACGGATACCCAACCCGGGTATTCAGGTTACCCGAATATGAAATCGGATCGGGTTCAGGTGCGTATTTTAGGACAATTTTGGGTGTAGGTACTCGAAATTTCGGGTCGGCTACCCGCGGTAGCCGATTTGCCACCCCTAATTTAGAATATGTTAAGGAATAATTATTGGTATTTAAAATTTTGATAATTGTTGGTACTTCACGTGTTGGCACATATAAATTAGGTTTTTCATTATTTTTTTTATATTGACAATTTCTATAATTATGATTATAAATTAAAAAGGAATTTAAATTTCAGGATATAGTTGTCTTTTCTGAAATATTGTAAGGTTGCTTATGTCAACATATAAGTTAATCTAGAGTTTAGTCTCTCATATCAAACACTTATTTTCTCTGATCTTATCTTGGTTTTTATTATTGTCTATCAAACACCTATAATAGATAAAAATATCACACTTTATCTATATTATTTATCTCGATTTTACTAACCACATCATTTTCAAACATAGGTACTAAATATACACTTAAGATTTAAGGTTTCGAACTAAGTTGTAAAAATGCCTATAATCTCTCGAGCACGACACTTTTTTCCCTAAGTTTCGTTCAAGCAAAACAAGTTCAAATAATTTTATTTTTATGCGACAACCTCGCTTAGTAATGTTACCTTTTCAATTATTAGTTTTATCAAATTCATAATTGGATTCAAATAAAAACATCTTACTTGTAAGAATGCTTCCATTACACTTATAAGTGAATTGCACTGAACCAATAAATTACTGGACAAAATTTTACTTTAACAAATATAGTGAATATGAGATATAAATACACCACGAGTCACTTGTAAATACAGTACAACACTCCCACATTCTTATAAATAAGAGACCATTCTCCTAGGCATTAAGCAAAATTTGAGGAAAATCATCATTGAAACGGATTTCAAATCCTATACTTTAAGCTGACTAGGGAAACAAATGATCCATCGAATGTTGAAAGCATTCTTGGCGAGGTTCGACAGTTGGTGATAGAGTTCAAGAGTGTTGAGTAAAGTTTAACACCCAGGAAAGGAAACGCTACTGCAGATAGTTTGGTAAAATTAGCTTTGTATGAGTCACCCAGGAAAGGAAACGCTGTTGCAGATAGTTTGGTAAAATTAGCTTTGTATGAGTCTTGTTTTGATGGCTTTAGAGCATCCCTAACGCAGCCGCATTTGCGGCTTGCGATGGGGTACCGAAGTTGGGGCGGGGCTGCAGGGGACAGTATGGGGCGCGACAGCCGTGAATGAGGGATGCGGCTGCAGGGGGCGCGACGAATGTGGTTTTTTAACATTTTTTATTTAAATTCATTGCCATTAAATATTTTTACAGTTCTTTTTAATTAATTTCCCCCATATATAAATACATCATACCCTCACATGTCTAACACTATCCCCCATTTCTTCTCGCATAACCCTCCAAAAAATTTATGGATCCGCACGAAATCAATTCTAGTTTATGTTCATCCTGCGAAGGGAAAACTATATTTGAGTTGATGAATAAGGTTACAGAGGCGGTGCAATAGTGCTTAGAAACGACAGCTACAACACCACCATTGAGGTCTTGTGTACCGAGTGATAGGGGAGATCGATGAGCATTCACCGAAATCCAGGATCTCATAGATTGATGCTCAAAATTTAATTATTCATGCAATTCAAACAAATCTGCCTAGAACACAAATAGACAATTAATTAATTCGAAATCCTAAATCATGATTTTTAAGAGTTCGAATCATACTATTAATTGCAGATCTTCTATTTGTAGACAAAGGCTTGCAACTCCTACCACTCCTCCAATATTCTACCTCGAATCTTCTAGCCTATTACCCAAATTCAGGGTCTGAATGCAGTGTGTACTGCATTCTATCAAATCCTATAGGTTGAAGTGGAGAAGAAAATAAATAGAGAGAGAACATGAGAAAACACGCTTATGCATGTTTCTCATACAACAAACTTAATGAATTTAATACTCCACTCCCCTATTCATAAAATATGTATTGGGTTAGACTAAGGATTCAAGAAATTTGGACTGAGCCTCCCTATTGGGTTTTACTAATTAAGTTGAGCCCTAATTTAATTAAAGCCCAATGAAATATTAATTTGGACCACTATAGAAATTAATATTGACCTACCCGTCCAAATTCAAATTATGAATAATATGGGCTTCCTTTTTAATTAATTTATTCTCGTGTTTAAGATTCTAATATCCATTAATTAGTTCAAGTCCGCTGACGGCTTTAATTAATTAATATCTTTAACCAAGAGTGGTATAGTTCAAGAGCATTATTTATTATACTAAAATAAATTCAACAGACTGGGTTTCTTATAATAATTTCTTTTTCTCGAACACCTCTTCTAGATATTATCAACTTGGTCCTCCAGGACACGATTCAATACAATAACAATCCTATCACCACTAGATATTAATTACCATTGCTTAATATATCAGAATTCTCGGGTTACGACCCGCACATTTTGATAAGTCAAAGTAGTGCATAATTAATAACGTATGCTCAATATTGTATACAACGATTCAGAAATAAATAATCATCGAGACTTGTCTTTCAGTAATTAGTAAGAAAGACTTATCTCAACGTGAATCCTTTAGTGATATACCACACTAGTGTCATTTGTTTACCAAGGTTAGTAAACATCTAGATTGACACTGCAACATTTTACGATAGATCGTGCAAGTCTATCTGCAAGGCACTGACTGAGAGACCTTTAATGATTACCTTACCACCATTCAGTCCACAATGCAGAAGATCTACACTTGCTTATTCAATTATAATCACATATTATATTTGCTCACAACATAATCACCAGATTATAAAAAGCAAAGCATGTAACAATAATATTTGTTCACAAGAGTTCGAGAATGATATGTCTAAGGGTTATTAATACATAAGTAGCTCGTAAAGCATGTTTTCTAGTATACAATCCCAACACCGAGGACGTACGTACACCGAGAGCGTAAAAATGACGCTCGATGTCTTGCCGATGATTATTTCTCTGAAAAGCAATGATCAAAGCCAATTGTGCTTCAACACTGGTTTTGTATGTGCAGATCGTTGTTCCTACGCATAGCTAACAAGTTGGCAGGACGTGATGAGTATTTTTAACAGTGACCTGGCGCTGCTGGAAGCGAGGGACTTTCGACACTGCAGAAGTGCAATGCGGCGATTTGGCAGCTTGCGTATGGTGGCGCTCCGAATCAATTCGACTAGTACCTCCATGTCACCGACAGAATGTGGCGAGAGTGCCTTAAACGAATTTTATCGTGGGGTCATTGAAGCCTTATGCGGTACATATTTGAGATGGTTGGTGGTGCAAGACGTCCAACAATTAATAAATATGCACAAGAAGTGTCACGACATTCCCGTAATGCTAGGTAGCATCGACTGCGTGTACTGACAATGGAAAAATTATCTTATGGCATGAAGATGTGTATTCACCAGCGGATACAAAGGCTCACATCCGACGATTATCCTCAAAGTACTTGTTGGGCAACGTTTATGGATCTAGCAACATTCTTTGGCATCGCTGGGTCGAACAATGACATCAACATCCTGAGCCATTCGGAAATTTTGAACAAAGTATGCGTTGGCAAGGGATCAACTATCGAATTTACGTCCAGTGACTAGGCCTATAGTATGGGCTCCTACTTGGCCGATTGCATCTACCTAAAGTACTCAGTGTTTATCAAATTGATTATATGTCTGACTCACCCAAAGAGAGCATAATTTGCTCAAACACAAAAGGCTGTGCGAAAGGACGTTGAGCGCGTTTTCGATTCGCTATACTCCAAACATATAGGGTGATCGTGAAAGGTCTGACGCGTATGTGGTACCAATCACATATATCCGACATCATGTATGCATGCATAACGTGATAATTGAGGACGACTGAGTCGAAGCAACAAATTTTGAGGATAAAGCCGACTCTAGCTTAACAATCGCCCGCGAAAATCTATCTCAATGAGCACCGCCCAAATTCAAAAAAAATTCAATCCAACCACGGATGACTCTAAAAAGATCTCATTGAAGAAATTTGCACACGCTGCAACTGATTTCAATTAGTAGTTTTCTTTTATTTTTAATTATGTAATTTTCGGTATTTCAATTAAGTAATTTTTGAATTTTTTATAATTTATTTTCAATTAAATAAATATATGAAATTGGATATTAACAAAAAATGATGAATTTAAATAATAGAATTGTGGCTAAAATTTGGGATTGGATTGTAAATGATCTTAATGGCCATTTGCCAAAGGTTGCAAACCTCTTTTTCATTAATATAATTTCTTATTTGGTGCTAAAAATAATTTTTTTAAAAAAACCTTCCTAATTCATTTTCTTATAACTAATAGTAATATATTCAATTGTCGAATCATCATCTCCCAATTAAAAGATAATAAATCTAATGGGACATGAAATATAAGGCACTCTACAACCTTTTCTCAAATTTATTTAAGAACAAAAATATTAAATTACATAACCTTTTCTCACATTTTCAACAATTTCTTAATTGCATATCATGAATGATCCACCAAATTACTATAGAATTCTCTAGTACTATTTAGTGCTTGTTTGGTACTGTTGATGCGATTTAGCATGTCAAGATAACAAAGTGGATAGCGTGTCTTGATTTGGCAAGATAGTAAGTCTTTGTTCGTGTAGTTGGTTGACGTTGATAAAACGCAAGTTCCTATTGTTGCTTATTTGTTAACCAAGTTTGCAAACCAGGTAAATAGTGGAATTACCTATTTCATCCTCAATAAAATAATGAAAATCCGAAAATATCTTCTGAAACAGTAATTTAAAAATTTGGGAATCGCAAACTTCCGCTTAACATCGGCCCGATAATTCTTTGGACCTGTTGCGAACCCTAACCAAAGATCCAATGCATGGTTTGCATATGTGTGCACTCTATTCCGGATGTTGTTTTTCAATGTAGAAGAAATGCAACAATGTGTGCAATACATGAAGAAGTCCTTCTGCAGTTTGAATTTGTACAAGTGTTCATCTTCAAACTTTTCTTTAGTTGGCAAGGAAATTCTATTATAGACCTTTCCAAAGTGTTCGTGAAAGCAAAATGGTCAAAATATCACAAAAATCTCTTCGAACACTAGTAATATTAGCTCTTGTTGATCCAATCGGAAGAGACCTAAAAATTACAATGGAAGACACACGGCAATAAACAACAGAAGTTGCCCAAACCACACTCCAATCCAATGCAATAATGTCATCACTTTCAATCATTAAACTAGGTTCAACATTCGCTTATAAAAAAGATGATGCAGAGCTTTATTTCTAACCTTCTACAGTGCTTTACCACAAGAAAACCAAAGCTTCGTTCAGATCTGGGGCAATACTTAGCTATCCTCGAATAAAACCGCACGATCTCTGCTATTTGCAACAGAGACTGCGATACGTGCGTCAAAGTAGAGAGAGGGTGGAAGGGTGAAAGACACCAAAAAAATAGCTTCGAGCAGAGGTGAAGATGTTTTGTGGAAGAGATGTGGGGGTAATAAAGTCAAAAATTCAATCAATCTTGATCCAGTTCCTTATGCATCTTCACAATATCACCTTTTTGGTGCTATTATTTAACTGATTGATTGGCAATTTTTTTGCGTGCAATGGTCGGGCCGATGACGAAACACAAGTCGTCCTAATAAATTGACATGGCAAGCCGTGATAACTCTCTCAATTGGGGCTAATCGGACCTACCAAACAACTTCTTAATTATATATACAGTGGATTATATTAAATGATTTATTGTAGCTCTATAATTAGTGGCGTATACACTTGGGAACAAAGGGGTACAGCTGTACCCAAAAAAAAAATAGTAGTATTATATTATTATTATAATTATATAAGAATATTATTAATTTAGTAATGTACCCCCATCTATTATACCTAAACCCAAAATTCTTAATTCTAAGCCCTAATTTTCTTACTAGTTTTCTTATCAATCGATTTGAATAAATGAAAACTCGTCGAAAAATAAATTAGATGTTATATAATTTTGTTTTGTATTTTGAAATGTATAACTTAAAACTATAATAATATTTCAAAATATACTAGTTTTATCATTTATGTTAATTTTTTACGTGTTACGTAATAATTTATCGTATAACTGGCACCCCAAAAAAAAAAATTCTGGATACGCCACCGTCTATAATGATAGTAAAGTGAGCCTCTGTGGTGACTATAGAGATTCAAGTCTAACATCCGTTTTACCAATTACAAAAAATAGATTTCAAAATATATTTTAAAAGTAAATAAAAATGCGTGCCTTACATTTGAAATTTTGTACGATAACCAACAATAAAATAATAGCCTGTGAAGTTTAATCCGGAACAAGACTAACTTGTTTTATAAGGAACAAAAATGTTGCTTTTAGTGATCAATCATTTTGTTTTACAAGATCCCAAAAGTACTGTGAGACATAAAGTCAGATTAATGTAGAATATATGCTAATAATGAGATTATGAATAAAAATATTAGGACAGTGCAACTGAGAGATGATAATTCCTTTTGCAGTTTAGGAAAGCAAAATGCAACTACAGTTTGAAAACTGATAAAGATTGGAAACTGTCGGTTCTCGATCCAAGGGATGCCTCGACACTGTTGGCTTTTCTTAATATTATGCCCGACTAGTTATATATCTTTTTATAATATAATAATTTTTTTATATTATATTGGTTCATATAACTTCTTTTACTTAATTTACTGAAGAATTGAATAAACGGTATCATTTCGGAAAACATTTTACTTATTTTAGAAGATGTGATTGTTGAAACTAACTTTTTTTTCTTTCCTTTTATTTTTTTCATTTTCTTTTTATGGCCTTTTTACTTATATTATGGCCTTTTTATATTGTCTCTTTTTTTCAACACTTATCAATATTATACAAAAACTTGCACATATAAGTTTTCCAAAAATCTTTGCTCACATATTAATTTATTATTTTTAGGAGATTTCTCGAAAGTTTTGAATTTAAACTCGGATAATGACCATCGTTGGATTGTTTTAGACCGATTAGAGAGATATATACATATTAAAGTTGATACGGTATCAAAAGACATTCGATTATTCGCGAAATTCCGACATGCCACTACACTAGCCCATTTAAATACTTACTCTATTCGCTAGTGACTTGACCAACACGGCTGCTATGCACTCGACGAGACAAAAATAATATCTAACATGTAGGAGAAATTATAAGGGTGAACTACAATAGCAGAGTAGAGTGTCAGCATTAAAACGTGATTTCCAAAATTAATAGAATATTATGTTTCTTCCCTATTGATATATATAGCTTTTAAGTCGGATTGTTTTACCTTGCCAATGATTTTTTATCAGGAACTTTATTTAGATCAATGTGTTCAACTCAACAAACAATTTATCGTTAGCAGTTTTTCAGATTTATTTTATTATAGTACATATTCATAGAAATTGTAAAACCGTCAGACCTTATCAAGAATTCTACTCATAGTCGTATTTACCGGATTGACTTCAAATTACCTGGCCAAAATCATGATCACTTTATAGCACATGTCAGTAACCAAATACTTGAGGCAACATGTTCAATTCTCAACGCTTTATCAGAATTTTACAAACGTTAGCCAATTTCAATTTATGACAGATAGTTCATACAAACAAATATAATTACACGAATCTGATTAATATCGTACTCACATGCTTAATACAACAATCATCTCAATAATTGCAGATTCTAGATGTAGATTTCCATAATCAAATACTCGTTAGCATATTTCTGGATATCCAAATTATATAGCAAAAATTTATAACGGGACATATTTCATCATATGTCAGAAATTATCAGAATTTGAAAAATAACGCATAATTTCTATCTTAATATGCTTAGTGACAGACTTGTGTACATAGACCGGATACAATCGTGGTTATTGCGTCTATAAGGGCACCGCACAGACCACCCAATAGGGTGCAAGTAGATAAGCTATTTAGGGTACAGATCAGACCACCCATGTAAGGCGCATATCAGACTAATCAGATCAGATAGGGGTCGAATCAGATAACAGACGATCCTCACTTCGATAATCCATAAGATGAGTGATCAATTAATAATGCAGTACTCAAAGACACATTAGCTACTCATTGATAAAAACCTCCTCCCAAAATTTTCACATATCTTCCTCTATTATAACAAAAACCTCAATTTTTTTCTAAAAAAAAATTGGTTTTAAAAAAACCCACTATATGGGGTGGACTTAGTAAAAACAAAGGCAAACTCAAAAACCCCACACCCTTTAGGCCTATATTTTCTAAAATAAATAATTTAAATCATATAATGTGGTACATGTATTTTCCCATGAAATGAAATACTAGGTAATAATGTAGTACAACCACAACAGTCAAATCTGATTATTTTTCACTTTTCGCACTCAATATTGGGATTACCAGTTTTCGGTCAATGTTGCTCGGACTACCTAAAAAGCTCCAAAATATTAATGTACGTTATCCTGAATTATTTATTTGTGTTAGGTTAACTATTTATTGATGGTAATATAAATTTATTGATGTCACGCCAGCTCTTAAAGGAAACATAATAATAATTAATTAGAAATAATTGAAAATAGTTGTTGATCTTTCAATAGTTAAGGAAAAAAATGAATCAACATGCTCTAAAGCAATTCCATAGTTTCAACTTTTATGTCCAAAAATTGCCGAAACAAACCATACTGCAATTCTATATTTAAAGCATCAAAGCTATACTCAAAAAGTTGTCAAACAACCACATAATTATACTATTATGGCTTCACTTTATTACAATTATATAAATAAATTTTCATCTCTATAGAATTTTCGGTATCTATTCATTTTTAAAAAAAATTGATACATGAACTATATAATTAATAAATCTTCGTATCAATGTCCTTCAAATTTTCTAAACATTGTATATTAAAAATTGTATTAATATGTCTAACTGTCTCATTAAGATAGTCAAAACTAATAGTTGGACACAAACTGTAAAAAACTAAAATGTAGTCGAGTTTACGAATTCTCTCTCTTTATTTTATCCATTTCCACCTCACATTTCTCAATTCAAATTTACGAGTTCTCTCTTTATTCAAAAATTTTCAGGTTTTCTTCCTCTCTATTAAAATTTTTTCTAGTTCTATATCTCTTCAATTCTTTTATCTTCACTCTCTCTCTCTCTCGATGGCGTCAGCGGAAAATAAGTTTTCGAAGCTTTCTGCTCGTTGATGTTACTGGTTATCGTAAGCTCTTTTGCAGCGACCGTAGTGTATCATATAGGGGGTTGTTGCTACCAAAAGTTGACGGACTCCTCTGTGTTTATTTCGCACTGGCAATTAGATTTCAGGTCATCTTCATTTATTAAATCCTCTTTTTAACACTTGTGATTTCTAGATCTAAAGTGGTTCGAATTTGGAAAATTCGCCAAATTCAAACAATGCATAACAAGTTTGTTATGAATGACATGAATTAGCTGAGTTCATATCATGCATACCAAACTAGCGAGATATGGCTTCAGCCCTGCGTGCACTAGTTTTGTAAGGATGATATGAACTCGGCAAATTCATACCATCATTACCAAATCTAGGCGCGCTCAAGTTCGGTTTGCATAGTATGAATTCAGTCAATTCATACCACAAATCACAAACTTTGTGCCCAACACGTTAGATGACGACCATCCTCAGGTTTTATATGCATTGTATGGATTCCATCAGTCCATACCATGCATACCAAATCTACTTTTATATTATTATTATTTTCGAAAATGGCTTACACGCATTAGTTTAGTATGAATAATATTATTTCAGTTTATCATACCATGCATTTGCGAAATTGCGCGCGCAGGCTTGGTATGCATTATTATGATTGGATGAAATAATACCATACATACCAAACATGCGCGTGCAAGTTTGATATGCATGGTATTAATTCGGCATATTCATACTTTGCATACCAAACTATGCAAGCGCACGACCTCGTCACTCCCCGTGAGTTCAGAATGTGTGGTGTGAATTGGGCAATCTCATGTTGAATCGATTGATAAGATTTGAATTTACTAAAGTCGTTGGAATTAAACAAACAAACTGAGCCTTTCAAAAAAAATTATAGTTTCCCACTAAACATTATACTATTAGATTAGTATATGGCAAGAGCGGGGTTGATCCCACGAGTAATGTCAATTTCGTTATATATTTCACTATGCCTAAGAGGGCTCGGCGATGCCGCCACGCCTAAAACCATTTTAAAGGAGGAAAACAGAAAATAAACTAATTAAAAAGCATGGGAAACAGTTCAAAACATACGGACACTAAACAACTAACAAACTAGCTAACAAGCAACCCTTCTGAATCAAACTGGACAACTTAAAAACATGTAACAAACTGGACAGTTTAAAGGTATCGAAAATGCAACTACTGCTACCAAAATGCTAACAAGTTTGAGATTGAAACTTAAGTTTGTTTTAATCAAATGTTGGAATTGGAAAACTAATACTAAAAATCAACTAACCATTTCAGAATACAACTAGGTAGGTCACAAATAAACAAAATTCAATCTCATCACTAGCAAAAGACATCACAATAGTAACTTCCATTTTGAGCAAGTAATTCTTTAGCTTTAAAAGGTACAGGGAGTGCAGGTTCAAACTGGGTAAGGAAAAAAAGCAGGCCTGCAGGCTGGGCAGACAGATGCATGCAGTTTTGGCAGAAGTGGAAAATGTAGAGAAAAGACTATAAATCTGCAGTCTCTAAAAACACCATATGAAAAATTAACTAGCCCAAAAGAAAACTGCATCAACAAGTAACAAAACAAACAAACAAAGCTGGGAAAACTAAAGATGAACAAATGCAACTAATTTAGAAAAGAAATAACCTTTAAACTACACTAAGGAACGAAGAAGCTGAGATTTAACAAAAATAAAACAACTCATATTCATTGCAAAAGCATCAAATAAACCAGATCCACAAGGTTTTCAGCAGGAAATATCAAACCAAATCAAATCCAAAAGTGCTTCAAGTTGAGCAAGTTGGAAAAGTTTTTTTTACAAAGTAAAAGAAAAGTAGTAATATTTCCCCAAACAAGCAGTAAAGATGCAGCATGTATTTATTCCTCTTCTTCAATCTCCATCTGTCCATATTCCATGGCCGATAATTGTAGGTGTTCTTTGCCAAAAACTAAGTGAAGTGTAGCTCCTCCCCAAAAGTGGAAGTGAAAACAAAAATGTAAATGTTGTTGGTGAAAGTGTTGTCTTTTCTCTCTCATCCTTCCTCTTTTATATTGCGGCTGAACTCCTCATCCCAGCTAGGTTTCATCTCTTCACGTCCTTTAGATCTGACACTTTTGCCCCTGCTTGCAGCTGGTGGCGCCACCTAACCAATTCTGCCCTGGACCACTTGATTTGTTGTCAGTGGTTCTGCTGTCAACAACAAGCTGCCCAGTTGGAACGTCCATTTTGCCTCCTTGTTGCATTCCTTAGCCAATTCCACCATTTGCTTAGCAACTTTCACCCAACTTTTGTTTCTTCCCATTATCTGTGCCAAAAACGCATATTTAGTGTAGATGAAGTGTTCAATTAAAGCTCAAAACGACCCCTAATATTAGAAACAAATGACACTTATCATCGGTCAACTATAAACCCTCATAATTCGGTCAAACTCTCAACCCTAATTTGCGAAGCGCCTCCTACTCTATATGATTACTTCTTCTCTCTCAACCTTATTCCTCGCTCTCTCTATGTGCAATCTTATTTCTTCTTTCTTTGTGAACAATATTTTGTATCGTCGTCTCTAACCACTGTCGCTCCCAACCCCCAGACCATGGACCCCACAGCTGCTTGTGTGTAGGGAGAACATATCGATGAGTGTGTGTATCCAATCCCAGAGAAAGCAGAAGCTTTTAGGCTACCGGGTAGAGAAGCTTTGTAGCATCCACTAGGGTTGTGTTCATGTAGTTTAAATAGGACCACAATAACCCATTTTTGCACAAACTCATTCTTCATGCTCTTCATGGACGTCTCATTTCCGCATTGCCGCCTCACTCTCTCTATAAATACTCTAACACATACTTTCTCACTCAATCCTAATTTCCACCACCGTCGGCTCCTTATGTGTCGCCACCTCCATGCCTTAGTTGACGCCACCGCCTTTAAACCCTAGGTGTCGCCAAACCTCTAGAGCAGAATAAGTTTGTACATCTAACCCCATAAGACAGAGTGAGTGTGTGTATTCAACCCCACATATGGGGTTGGTTCCACAAAATAAGTGTGTGTATCCAACCTCATATTTGGGGTTGGTTCCACACACTACTTCGTCTAAGGTGCTAAGCTTCATCTAGCTTCAACTAGTTTTGACTTAGTATCCAAACCATTTTAAATGATAAAAAAATGAAAAATAGTGCAACATCCTCCCGATTTGTGTTACTGGCGGGCAATAATCTTTTCCCGATTTTGGGGACCAAACCTTGTCATGCTACATAGAATATTGGGCATAGAGACGGTTGAATACTAGGATATCATTTCAATAAGAAGATTGAATGAATTTCCTTATGTCTGTAGAAAATTGAATTCAATGTAATTTTCTTGTGTTTGTATGATTTCCTTCAATAAAATTTTACAATAATCACTGGTTATTTTATGTTGATTTTTTTTTTTCTAGATGAATTTTTGTTGTGATTGGGATGAAGTTGGCTAGTGCATTCATAATAAGTAAATTATTGATTAAAAAAGTGAGATATAACGTAGTGCCGAGGACGGCCGAGCACATAATTTGGTATTAATTATATGAATTAACCAAATTCATATCATGCATACCACGACTGTGATCACAGTGCAAAGGCTGTGCGCGCAAATGATTGGTTGCATGATATGAAATTATGGTCACTTTGTACCATCTCAAACATAGTTTTTTTTCTTTATCTTGTCTTTTACGTTATATTATGGATCGATTTTATTGTGTTATTTCCGCGCTATGCCTGGTGATGCATGGTTAAATTGGATCCAACGATTCGGCCGGACCATCTGTTTCGGCAAATTTTAAATATTTTTTTGCCACCGAATTTGATCTATAAATATCACACTCTCTCATCGTCATTCTCACTCACATACAAATTTTGTATTAATAAGAACTCTTCTCTCTTCAATATATATGATATAAATTGACATATTTCATACAATGCATACCAAACATTGTGCTCGATCGTAATCGGCACCAGGCGTATAATATTTGATATGTATGGTAGATTTTTAGCAATATCCTTTTTGTATAATAACAAATTAACCCCACATATTTCCAAATTACTCACATTTACACATATAAATATGGAGCATTGATTGGTCATCACAAATAATTTAGGATGTGGAAGTCAAAGAAGACGGATTTTAAATTATTGTGACTAGGTTTCCAAAATTATAAATTTCGATGTAATATTTATGTATATTTGCGATATATAAAGTTGAGTTTTGACGTCCCAACATGCACTTTCCCAACATATAAATTTGGTCGAGACGTGATCTTCATACTTTTTGAATAAAATTATTTACTTTAAGATACACTGTATCAAGATTTTACTAAAAATTAGAAAACATTGTATATTGATTTCAATTAAATATTCTAGCTGTCTGTATATAGGATAATAGGACTACAACTCTTACATTCTAGCCAAATTGTTGTTCTTTTCCTTACAAAATTATGAAAAAGAAGTATATGATTCATATTCACATGATTCATACAGACCATTCATGTGATTGATTATTGACTGCTTAAAGAAAGCTTTCAATAGAAAGTAGGGTCCATTTGAAACGGAATGTATGTATGCGGACTATAGATTGGACCCATATTCTCTTTCCTCTTCCTTTTTGCATCATTGCTTTTGTTAATCTATGTCAAAATCGGGGTAATAGATAATATTATGCTAAATTCAACTTTACATACATTCCCACCATTGTACTATCGCATATATATATAAATAAACTAGGGCACAATTTAGATCTAAATAAATAAAGTATATTATTTTGTTTAATAATCAGTAACTTTACTGCTTTAACTTGTTGATAGACAACAAAATTAACGGTTCTAAGTGGGCTGAATATTTAAATTGTTATATCTAAAAAGCCCAGAGCAGAAAAAGCCCATTATTCTTTTTTGGGCCTGAAATGGATTGGGATGTGGAGAGTGATAGGGAGGAGGAACTGCCTGCTATGGCAAACAAGTGAAAACTTTAGTTATGGATGAAGATGAAAAATCAAGCCTATTATGCTGGTGAGGAGTGTTGCCATTGCCTATATATACTAGGATCAGGAAGATATTTCATGAATTCATGAGATTAATTTAATG
Organism: Monilaria moniliformis; assembly: GCA_034509125.1. NCBI lineage: Eukaryota > Viridiplantae > Streptophyta > Magnoliopsida > Caryophyllales > Aizoaceae > Monilaria > Monilaria moniliformis. Next base: position 15,223 of record JAYDZE010342372.1, read on the forward strand.
AGTTGGAAAATTCTAAAGCTCAAGTCAAGGGTTTTGTTTTTTGCCCTGCCCTGCCCTGCCCTCTACAACTACACTATTTTATCATATACATTTTCAATAAATTAAGTAAACTACCTAAACTTCATAATTTCACACATTATTCTATGCTCATGGTGCCCAGCTCTATATCACCAATTCATCATTGTCCAGCGTTATTTAACTAGAAAATAACTAATGAACAAGGATAATAAATCAATTTAAATTTATATTTGAGTTTGAATTCAAGCTCACTCGACGGATACATAACATAATTTGAGTTCATATCGTTCATCTTTCGTGGATGACAATGACGTTTCCAACCAACAATAAAGAAAAATAAGGATATACAAAATGGAATGGAAAAAGTAACAAATAAAATTACAAAACATCTCCTATTTTATTTTATGATTTATACCCATTTCAATCACATGGACATAACTTATTAAAAAAAGTAAGCAGACAACTGGAAAATTAAATTCTTGACTGGTCTTTCAAGAATATTGTGGTAGACTTGTAATATACTAGAATGCAAGAATAAAATCTAACTATGAATTACGTACCTACTACAATTAATTATTTCTTATTGAAAATTTATATTATTATTTGAATTCAATTCTTAGTTACAATTAAATTTAATTTCAATATAATATTTATTGAAATATTAATTTGAGTGGTATATAAGTGGCACATTAAAATTATGGAGAAAAATCTTATAAAAATGGGGATTATCAAAATTAGTTGGGGGAAAAAGAAGACACATAATGAATGGAAGAGTTATCTAGGAGCAAAGGAGACGGAAATTTCCTTTGGAACCCGAACCCTGTCGGACCAAACCCTAGACTCCAGATAAAGCTTTGAAATCTTACCCGACACCCACTTCATTTCGGGTCGCTTATCCGGGTCATCCTGCACGCATTGCAACGCGACACGTGTCAGTTTCACCGCTACTTCGACCGGAAACGAGTCCTTGAGCCTCTTATCTATCCACCTCCTCAACCTCCCCTCCACCGCCCCCTCGCTGCCGCCCTCCACCGCCTCCATTGCCGCCTCGATCACCGAAATCAGCTGGTGACTCCCGGTGCTCCGGTCGAATACGTACTTGAGCGGCTCCTGCCCCGCCATCAACTCAAGAATCACAACTCCGAAGGCGTACACGTCGGACTTCTGCGTCGCCACCCCCGTCGCCTTGAATTCCTGCGACATGTAGCCCCTCAACCCCTCGAACTGCCTCTCCCCGGCGGCGGACGCCTGCTGCCCCTCCTCCCCCACCTCGCCGCAGAGCTTCGCCGCGCCGAAGTGGCAGATCTTCGCGTTGAACGACGGCTCCGTCACGATAATGCCACTGCTCTTGACGTGCTTGTGCACCATGTCGACGCTCAATCCGGCGGTGTTGTGAATGTAATCGAGGCCGTACGCCACGTCCGTCGCGATCTGAATCCGCGACATCCACGTCGAGAGCACCGTGAAATTTGGATCGACTTTGCTGCGGAGACATAACCCTAAGTCCGATCCCTGCACGTATTCGTAGACGAGGTAAATGTGCTCGCCGGAAATAGAAATTCCGACGAGTTTAACGATGCTGGTGAAATGTCCTTTACTGATCACCGACAATTTCTGCATCACGGCGGTGCTCGTCGTGAATTTGCGGAGCTTCCGCTGGAAGACGACGACGTCCTTGCCACTGAGGACGCAGCGCCATGATTGCGACGACGAAGAGGTCGAGGAGTGCCGCTTCGCGAGGAAATTGTTGGTGGCTGCGCGGATTTCGGAGAAATCGTAGACCTGGGTGTTTTCCGGCAGGTTGTCGCGGAGGCTGGAGAGAGAGCTGCGGCTGGAGAGGGAGGCGGTGGCGACGGAGCTGTCGAGGAGGTAGGAGGAGGAGGATGGACCAGCGCCGGCAGCGGTGGCGGAGGAGGACGAGGTGTAGCCGCCGCCGCGGAATGGACTGGAGAGATTGGTTTGCGGCGCTCTCGACGACGATAAAGAAGAATAAGAAGAAGAAGAAGAAGGGTTTTCCGCCTCCGTTCTGGATGTACCTCTTCTCGGCGTTTTGAAGCCCAATTTTGGGCTTCCGGCCGGGTCTGAAGCTCTTATCGCCATTTTCGTTCTGCACATAACATAATTCGATCACGAAAATTGGACGATTTTACGGAAATTGAGGCAGAAATCGATGATTGGTAGAATCAAAGGACTTTTGAATTCGACTATTTGAATATTTTATCAAAAAAATGCAACCGAAATTGATGCAAGTGAGAAAGTAGTCGATTTGAAGATTTTAGTATAACGTGGGTAATTTTTTATTCGGTGTGGAAGAAGGGGATAAATGGGAATTTGGGATGTTTGAGGTAATATAATTATTAATTGCAAGTTGGGGTTGTATAATAATAATAATAATAATAATAATAACATAATGAGTTTGTTGGATCCCAGTGATGAAGACAGGAGTTGAAGAAGACAACAACTTTTAGCCTTTGTTTGAAGTTTGACCGACCATTCATCCAACTGTATGTTGTTTGTTAAAAATTACGGATTGAGAAAATAATTTTCAAGTGCTTAAGACCATCGGTAACGCGGCCGCAAACGTGGAGAAAAGGGCGGCGGCCGCGTTGGGGCTGGGTTGGGGGGGTGGAGGCCGCGCCGCAGCC
>JAYDZE010342483.1:0-17885 GCA_034509125.1 Monilaria moniliformis
TCATCAAAATCAATGGTTGTTATTTGGTCTTAGTTCTAATGGGAGATGTGAGTTCTCATTTGATTACTACTCTCTCTCTCTCTATATATATATATATATATAATTGTAAAGTAACTGAATAATAATAAATAATTTAGTTACTGAATAGCATATTGCCAAATTTAGAAGTAATTTTTATGGAAAAATAATTTTAGATAATGGTTTAGCTTCTATATATATATATATATATATTTCCTGACAGTGTACGGTGAGCTTATAAATTCTTTCAAATAACTTTTGAAATTATTTAGTGCTTAATTATAACTTTGAAAATGCGTGACAATCAATTTTTTTTTTAAGTTAAAAATCTTAAATGAGATGGTTGAGAAACTTATTTCCTTTTTTGTTATTGGAATTTGGGATGACCGCGGTTTAGGAAGCGTTGATTATGGTTTCAAGAGAAATGGAACCGTAACTAGACTGTCAAGCATACTCGCAGTTCTGATTTCGATTTTGATTCAACAGTTTTTTGGTTTTCACTTTTTTTTAATATAAATTCTGTGTTGAAGATGAACAATTGAATTTGAACATAATAATAAACTAATGCTATAAAAATATAAAATGAAAATTAAATATAGAACAATAAGAATAACTGAATAAGTAATAACTAAAAAAAGAATATTTGTATTGATATTGATTTAATAATAGAATATTTAAAAATTACAAAATTTAAGTAATAAACAATCTCATAATCTAAATGTTATAAATTTACAATTACAATACATCTACCCATGAAAATAGAAAAAATCCAAGAATCAATAGTTCGCTACTAGACATTGTCACTGTTATAACTTATAATGTCTCATAGCGAGCTATTGGTGATCCTATTTCCTAAGGATCCACCAAAAAATAAAACTAGACCAACACTGGTAGAAGACAATCGTATAATATAGACAACTGCAATTTCTAGGCACGACGACGAGTTGACACATGCGACTTTGACGCCCATAGTGTCATGTTGCACGACCCATGAGCCTTAGCATCTATCGATGCATGTGCCAACCCGTTTTCATGCCAAGAAATTACAATTTTCCGCATTATACGATCAATTATCTTCCTATCGCAGTTGATTTTATCTCTTTTTGGGTGGATTGACTAAGGATTGTTGGTCTCTTGGAGATGTTGAGCGACTAAATCCACTTGAAATGAGAGTTGAACCAAGAGTGTCACATGCAATGCAGTAACCAGTGTTTTCTAAACACAAGGACAAATTGACATATGAAACGGTAGGGGTTGACGTTCATGGCATCGTGCTGCATGAGGCCATGAGCTTTAACATCCACCTTTGCGAATGTCAACTCGTCCTTGTAATTAAAAATCATTGGCTTCTGCATTGTATGCCCTCTTCTGAAACTGTTGGTTAAACTCTCGATTCATTCAAATTCTCAGTCGCTAAACATCTTCATGTGACCAACGATCCTTATGGCAAATTTAGCAAAGAATGGGCAACTCAGGAACCAGATCTGTGGTAGGTTCGAGACAATAATAACGTGCAAAACTTGAGAGAAATTGGATTAGAACTTTCACGGCTTGAGAGATACTGGAGTAAACTTTCATAATTTAAGAGAAATTGAAGTAGAAGAGAGAAGAGTTCTTGTTAATACAAGAATTAAAGTGTTGAGACTTAAAGTTAGAACTTGGAGAGTTGAGAGAAAGGCAATGATGGAGACTTAGAAAACCGGCAATTCGAAACCGGCAATTAACCGTCGGATTCAGATACAATGTGTGTGGAATTAGAACAAGATCGGTTGAACCGGGAAGCATCAGTTACGGTTCAAAAACTGAAACCACCAATCTAATTCCGAACTGAACCGACGATCCAATTAAAACCTTGCATCCATAATGTAAAAGTTTATAATCAGACTCATCACTAATGTCTTATTTCTGTAATCATCAAAATACTAAAAATAATATTTTTAACTAATTCATAAATTCTAATTTTATATAATAGAGGAGAGTCATATATACAATCTTCAATTGGAATCAAATTTATTTTGCAGTACAAAGATATAATTTTATAAAAGATACATTTCGAAACCGCTATTTCCAAATATAACTATTTCACACCCAACATCACCTAATCATCTTAAAATCCCCACAATGGTACCTAATTATTTCAATTTAATAAAGAATGAGCTATTGTTGTACTACGAATATTTCAAATTTTAAAGTTTGCCACCATGTGGTATGTGGAGTTGAATTAAGTAATTAAACAATGCAAAGGGCAACAGCAAAACGGCGAAGGCCACACAACAAACCGTGGGGCCCAAGCCCACCTAAATGACGTACATGCCAAACCATCCATTATTATTATAACTAATTTACTATTTGCTTTCTCTTCAAATCCAATCAATGAAATTTTTAGGGTTAAACGGTAAAGTTACTCGCTCCCGCGTCGATGGATTTTGCCTTTTCAAAGGCAAATCGCCAGAAACCGCTCAACCGCTTTGAATTTTCAACCTCACTACATTTCCTAGTGAGGATGACTTTGCGGGAACAAATTTCACTTAAATTACATATGTACCCCCAATAATTGCATTTCGCAAGATTTTGAGCCCTTTGATGTGAGAAATTTGTCATTGTCAAGTCAATCACTACTATACTCACCATAAATAATGGTCACACTTACTATTTTTATAGGAAAAAGATTGATCCCTTTTATAAACCCAATTGCTTCACAAATTTATTACATTTTGCTCATCTAATTCGTACATTAATGTGACGCATTGATTGATGCATGTCTTATAATATCAATTCAAAATAATAAATATATATAGTTCAACCAGTAGTACAATCTCTTTATGAAAGCAAATGTTCAAAATTCTAATTAAAACAGGAAAAAAAATCAACGTAATAAAGTTGAAATTTGCATTACTTTTACATATTTTAAAACAAATTAATTATAATTTTTTGATGATTTGCTTAAATTTCTCTTATCGACAATATGAAGAAGAAAAAAAAAAGATTCCAAGACAAAGATTGTTAAATGAAATGTGCGAAATAATCTTAATTGGTAAAACTAATTTTAGATTAGTCTAAACACTGCAAAAAAGAAGGATTACATTAAAGAAAAAAAAGGAACAACTAACATCATAACCTCCCTATCTCTACGGTTCGCCACCAAAATTGCACGCAGCCATGAGCCACCGGTCCCAACCTACCGGTTCTAAAACTAGCACCAATTTGTAATCTTACTGACTCTCAACCAGGTTCGCCGACTCTGGTTCGACCGCGACCACCGTCTCCTTCTTCTGCCGCATTTCCAAAACTTTCCTGTGGCTATTCGAATGCAACTCCTTCGAATAAGTCGGGCTAAAAGCCGGTCTATACTCTGGAAAGAGCCGGCCAGACTTGAACCGGACGCCGCAAGCGTTGCACAGCGTTTTCGGACCCAACGGCCCGGTCCGCCACTGTGGCGTCTTCTGCACCTGACAGTGCATACATCTCCGGCCTGAAACCGGACCGCATTCGGCATCGGTTTTCCGCTTCTGTTTCTTAGTAGCAGGCTTCTCCGCGCTGGAGAACCACTCGATGTCATGAACCGGGTCCGACCAGACAAACGGAGGTAAAATAGAGGAGCCGTTCGACGACGACGTCGTCGAGGTTGAGTCGGCGGAGCTCAACGGCGGCGACGCCAGATACCACGGCCGGCCGGTAAACCTCGGCCGCTTGCTTCTAGCTTTAACCGGAATCGGAACCGGGAAATACGAAGGTGGAATTCGCTGCACCTGCGGCAACTTGTGACTCGGATGCGACCGGTTTACTGATAAAACTCCGGTCTGCGCCATGAAACTTCCGGTTGGGCACAATAACGACACCTCCGACGTCGAATCATCCACAAATTGCGACAACCATTCCAAATTCTCCAAATCCTCAACCTATAATCCGAAAAAGGAAAATAAATCATGAAATTAATTAGAATTAATTCTGAATTTTTGCATGTTAAATATTTTTTTTAAATTAGCAATTTAAAGAATATCTATACAAATAGTTACCGGAACGGCGAGCTCGGCGGAGAGGCTGTCGAAGTCGCCGGAAAAATTGGAAGACGAAGAAGAGGAATAAATCGAATTTCCTATTTGGGAGATTTCTTCATCTTCCTGAGAAAAACACAATTCCTGAAAATCCTTTTCGGGGAGATCGAGGTTAAGCAGGTCCTCAACGGGAAAATCCTCGGAAACAACGTTGTTAACTCCGGTCAAACACCAAACGTCGTCGTTGTAATAAACTTGAGAATTCGTTTTCATAGCCATTTGCGACAGGAAACTCGGTTTCAGCGCACGTGCCTCAATGCACTCCATTATTCCAAATTTCCAAAAACCTAAAACAGAAGAAGCAAAATTCGCCACAATTCAATCAACAAATCCAATTAATTATTCCAAACCGAAATTCTTCATGCACAAACACATATATATATATATGAATATACCTGGATAGAAACAGTAGGCTAGAGAGACAGAGAGAGAGAGAGAGAGAGAGACAGAGAAAGAGGAGAGAGAGAGAAGAAGATGAGCACAGAAATGAAGGCTGGTTCGTGGGCGAAACTGGTGGGGGAGTGTTAATGGGTTTTCCTTTTCCTTTTTGTATATATATTTTTTTCACTTTATAAAAATTGATGTTGACAAGATTGTGTATAGTAATAACGGTGAGTTGTAACGCACTGTATAATGAACACTGGAGGCGAGATTTTTAATGCATGAATGGCTTACTATACATAGTTTTTGCATGGAATTGGACAATGAAAAAAGGTTAGACTGTTCGACTTCGGTCCGTATCTACAATTTCCACTAGGATTTTTCCATTGACCATTATTTTCTCCGTTTATGGATTAGAAAAGTCAAATTTAAGATAGGTTATTTCCAATGTAGTCAACAATGAAATTGAGAAAATTAAATAGAAAATACGCAAATTTGTAATAATTCTAGAATGACAGCTTGTACTTGTGTTGGTATGTATATTATTTGTCATGGGATTGATCGTGTAGTTGTATGGTTATTACTTAACCGTCTAATCTGTTCATTGTGAATAAAGATGAATAGTAAATGACTAAGCGGATATTGTGAATGTAGAGAAATGATAGACTATTTATAATCGGATATTGCAATTACCATTGATATGTAGTTTGCCTTAGTATTTTTTATTTTTGATCTTATATCTCCTAAATATTACTATTTATAAGCGGATATTTTTTCTAAATATTATTATTATTATTATTATTATTATTATTATAATATTAAGTCTTTAGTATATTTCAAGGAGAGAAATATTAGTGACTCTCAAATTTAAATAACGCATGTTTTCACGATTTATTATTCAAAACAATTATGTTTTACATGAAAGGACTCTGGAAATGTAAGAGTCTCCATAAAAAACAAAATATAAAATTGTACGAGGCAGAAATATAAATAATTAAAACTTAGTCTCTCCCCTCTCTAATCAAATTTGCATTTTATTTCTGATAGAATTGCATGTATGGTTAATTACTTAACCTAGTCATATATGGATTGTGAATGAGACGAACAATTGGACCAGTAAGCCGATGTTGTGATTATCGCAAATGTATAACTTGACTTAGTATTTTTTTAACTTTTTTTTCTTACACCTCGTAAAATGTTACCTAAGTCATCAAGGAGAATAATAAAATGGATAACTAAGGTTTTGATTATTATGTATAAATTTGATGATCGCCAACATAATCTTTTTAAGTATGAAAGAAAAAATTTATGCATAAATGGTGCTCATAGTGGACGCTCACGGTTATTTTTCCTAAATTTTATTTTGTATATATATTCGTTCACCCTGCAGTATATTATAATTATAAATTATAATGAGATCAGATATTCTATAAATAGATGTTTGCGTGCATAATGCATTACCAAATAAAATATATTATTAGGTTAATGATTTTATTTTGAGTTGAGGTAAATAAATGCTCGATTGACGCATTTATGTTAGAGCTAGGACTTGAGATACGCATCACACTTTTAGTTTTTATTTATTTATTATTATGTAGATTATGCTAACATATATCATATGTGACATCCAACAAGTTAATTAGTTACTCGGCACGAGCATAATATAATTAAAAATTATATATCGTGTTTAGATTGATGCTATATTTTTTAGCATTGTACAGCACTACAGCGATCAAATCATTAAGTTTCTTAGTACATTTGAAGGAGATAAATATTAGTGATCGTTAAAATTTAAGAGGGCATGTTTTTATAAGGTGATTAAAATATTATTTTATTCAAAATAATAATTGTTACATGATAGGACATCTACAAAATGTACGAGTTTCCATATAAAAAAAAAAGTAAAAATTTTACGAGTCAGAAATATAAATAATTAAAACTTAGTCTCTCTCCTCTCTCTAATAAGAGACTGGTCGATCAGTCATCAGTGAGGTACTGAAGTGTGTTATTTATTGCAACCAACTGATGCGACATATAAAAATCTAAAGAATTTTAATATAATTTTCATGTATAGATTAGTCTAATAGTTATCGACAAAAAATTAATAATTGAAACGTTAGTTAACAACCCACTCAAAATCAATGTTGAAAGTTATGTTTTTTTTTCTTTCATTAATGTGTAAATTAAATTTAAAATCATTCAGACTTGATTATATTTATATTTTTGTTGTACAGCCTGATTATAGTTGATAGTATATTATGTACACGCATTTAATCATTCCTTTTTTTACTTTTTCTTTTCTGAATACTACTTATCGTGCATTTATCATTAAAAGTTTATGCGGCGGATATATCAATTTGTACGTATTTTTATATGCTACAATAAAATGTTCCAATAATGCCATAACTTTTGAAGAATTTATAATGTTTATAAATGTTACTAAATAAAATTGTTACATGATGTAGCTAGAGAGCTATTATGCATGTTATAAAAATAAAGGCGTCATCAAATTTATTGACATTTGAGAATGTAGTTAATTTTGTAACATGTAAAAGTGTTGTTATATTTGTGACATAAAAATATATCTATTTTTATAATAATTTATTTATAATTAATTAATTATTAGAAAAATAATTTTATTAATCATAAAAACATTATAATAAAATTTTTTTGTGTGTGTGTGTGACTGTGAGAAAGAAGAGAGAGAGAGATTCTGAGATAGATTGAGAGAGATAAGATATGAAGATTGCGTTTGTGAAAAAGAGAGATTATGATATATGTGTAATAAAAATATTTTGTTATAATTTAAGATGCAGCAAAGTTTAATTAATTATATTAAAATTTTCTTATATTTTTACGTGCTATAAAAGCTTATAAATGCATGTATGAGTGTAGCTAAATTTCATTATACCTAAAGATGTAGTAAATTATGTGGCATTTCTCATTGTGTCACTAAAACTATATCACTACTTGACATTTTTATTATAATGATATAAATAGTTGCACATATCAAGAAACATTATTGTGTGATATATTTATTTTTTGAGTTTATCAAAATTCACATGCTCATAGCTATATATAAGATATTAGTAAGATTTGAACCTATAATATGCTGACTCAGAAAATTCCCATTATCAATAGGCCATTGCTATAAAAACAAGAAGATTGAACAATTTATACATCTTAATAAACTCATATTATTGTGATGTGCTCAATTCACTAACCACGTGAGTTTAAATATATGAACAGTTAACAAAACAGAAGTAGGTCAAATCAATTATAGTAGATTTAGTATTATACTTGAACATGTCCAAATTCCACTGAACTGATAATAAAAAAATCTAAAATAAAACTAATTAAAACGAGATTAATAAATAATATATAAAAATAAATCCAATAGTAATATGCCAGGTCGATCACATTTATAATTACCTAAGAAATTCAAGTTTTCAAATGGGTTATGGCGCTAATAGTATTTGATAATTCAAAAGTGAGAGAGTCCTTTTCTTTAATTTGAATTATTTGTTGTTTTAACTTTTATACGTGATTGATTGAGTTCTCAGGCTACCTTAAGATTTGGGTAATAAGTAGGAAAAGTAGGCAGCTTTGCCGCGTGCATCGCGCCGTCCATTTTGGTCTTTCGCCGCAATCTTACACCTATATTGCGTCACCGACTTTATTCTTTATTTATTTATAACTTTGGCTTTACGCGTCCTTGTATTATTTCACTCACAAGCTTCACTTAAATTATATTAATTGTCAATTAAATAATACTACATGAAATCTAGGGCGAAGCTAGTCATCAACGTCTATTTTTTAAAAGTTTAATGTAGATTTTTAAAATATTATTAATAATATCGTCATCTTTCAGTTATGTTACAAATTGGAAATTCCTAAATTTTTCGATCACTAGAAATGTGATACGTTGAGCGTTACACTAATTGAACTAAACATATCACGACCATGCAATTGCACTCTGACGATGCCAGTTTTATTAAAACAACGTGGGGAGCGGGGTTGATTCACAACAAATTAAAAGGTGATGGCATATTACGAGAGTTCAATTATCTAATTCAAATTATAAAATGGGTAGTGAAACTGTGAAGTGTGTGAAATGGGAATTCAAGTATGTGAATCAATTAAGAATTGATACTAAAGTTAGACACCTAATTTTGGATATGTTGTGTTCATATTTTTATAATATCTACATATTTTAATGAAAGAGAAATGATTTTTTGATATAATGTCTCTATGCCATAATACCCTTATTTTTATTTTCCATAATTATATTTTATTTTTTGACTAATGTATCTTTATAATATTTTGGATAGAGATAAATCAATTAATAATAACAATCAATCCTTAAAATTATGAAATTCAAATTTAATCAATATCCTTATCCAAAAAATACATATTTATCTCCCTAATTGTAATTTTTTTGAATTTATTTAAAACTTTCTATAATATAATTAAAATGTTATTTTTTTATATTCATGCAAATATGTAAATTCATAAGGGTAAGAAGGTCTATATACAAAATACCATAAATTTTAAAATTATGTAAAAATATAAAATAATAAAAATTACTAATTAAGCCTAATTATGGCAAAGACATTATGTCTCAAAATCATAACCCTTAATGAAATTGTCGCTGTCTAGTTAGATCATTCGTTATAAATTTCTGTTGGAATTACCTTTACTAACAATAAAGAGTGATCATTGGTTCCCCATATTAGCCTTGACAAAATCAAATATTTGAGTTATCAAATTTTATATACGTCCGAATATATATATACTGCATGTACATATATATATATATATCAAATACTTATCTTCTTGAAATAATCCAAAATACCCTGGTGTTAATTTTAAATAATTCATTATATCCTTTCTATATATATGCATTATTCTTTAAAAATCCTAAAAAGTGAAATCCTAGTTTCATAGTAAAATATCCATACATATACATTATTTTTTAATAATATATTTCTTATAATTTCTTAATTTAATTTTTAGCTATCAATAACCACAATTAGTTATAGCAGTTAGTAATTCGATTAAAAATGTATATATTAGAAGCATTTTTTTTTAAATTTAAGTTTTATTTATGGAAGTGGCTCCAAACTCTCAAGTGGCATCGAACAAACTTAGTTGGATACTAACGCAAAATGTCGTATGCAATGCATGCATGATTCGTCCATATCCACAAAGCGCTGTCGTGTTGCTCGACACGTGGGGCTGCAGAAAAAATGTTGTCTTTTCAACTGAAATTTGTGCCGGCATTGGCTCAAATGTTATTGTATCAAAATATTAGTCACATCAAAACTAACATAATATTATTCAAATAGCTTCAAATATTATTGCGTTCGTAAGCCTACATGTGGCGTTTGTTTAAAATCCACAAGTTTTAGGCCTTGCTCGAGGGAAAAAAACAATAAAAAATTGAGCTACCTTTAACATTTTCTATATATAGGATATGGATGTATAGAAATTAATTAGTTGTTAATTTGGACTATATCTTCTCATGGTCTACGACTGAAAAATATATAAATGAGAAAATTCTTGAGGGTTAATGCTTCTTATTTATAATAATTATAACCTTTTTATGATAATTGTTGATTATGGAATACATGATCCAAATTAGTTCTTATTTCTTGCATTAGAATTATTTCTACAAGAAGAACACTAGCCTATATATATAATCTATTATGATAAGCTAAGTATTTAGTTTCATTTGATTAAGTTTGTAAATAATTCCTACACATTTCACAAATATTGAATAAAAGTACTATAGTAAATGAGTATGATATAGTTAGATAGAATGACACCATTTCCAAATGATGATATATAATTCATTAAAGAATTAATAAACTCTCTTTTTTTCTTTTGGCAATCACAACATTTCAAATCTTTTTCATAGATTTATTATATGTGCACCGTTTAAAACAACATAGTTGTATTACTAAAAACCATGGGGGATCAATTTTGGTAAATTAGAAAAATCTAAAATTTGTGGTGTAATTTTAATGTTTCATAAGTGATAAATAAAAATTACAAATATCAAAATATAGGTAAATACTGTACTATTATTTTTTAAGATTACCATATACTTGAATAGAATAGAATAGAATAGAATCTAGAATCCTTCATTTAATCTAGGGAATATTTTGGCACTATATTATGTTGGTACAAATCAAATGACACGTATTATGAAGGAAGTGGTATACACGTTGATAAACCATTAAAACAATAAAAATAAAAACACATGCACTAGGGCTAGGGGAGTGAGTGTGAGTGAGCTGCATCGCATGAGCTGCGCGCTTACCCCACACTTGATTTTTTTCTTCTTCAACAATTGCGCTATCATTCCACTTGCCCACCACACTAGACACTATATACTCTTCTAACTTCTAATGCCTAATTTTACACAATTATATAAATAATTTCTAAGTTAGGTACTAAACACAAAGTGCCTAATTACAAAATACGCAAGAGATACATGCACAAAAACCTACTTCAATAAGTCTAAAGTTTTTATGGGCAATTTTTTTGCCTAATTGGTTACCTACTACTTATGTTAATATTGGTTGTAGGTAGAGTAATAGTATTAAAAGCTGATGATAAGATCAATGTAACGCTTGTATATTATGTTGTGTAAGAAAGCAGCAGTTCGAGGCAGCAGACGAGCCATTTTTTCGTCTAAAGAGATCCTCCACTTCAGACTTCAGTTACCATTCTATGATCTCATCGTCTGATCCCCAAACACAGGTTGTTTATCAAAAGCAGCAATATTACCCGAAGATAGCTGTGACTCAAAGATCCATTGGTCATCGTGTTTAGTTTCTTTCCAAGAGGAGCATCGTGTTTAGTTGGGAACACTCCAAATCAAATTTAGATTTTCTACATAATTTCCACGTCATAGTTTGGGCCATCCACGCCAATTTCAGACCTTCCATGTCATAGTTCGAACCAAAACGTACAAGCCCATGAAATTCATGTCATTATTTTGTATTATTTAAAGTTTAGACTATTTTTACAAATGACTCTAAAGCTCGGACCATAAACTACAATTAAGCCAAGAAAATTATCAACAAAGTCCAATTTATAAAAATAAAAGCTGACGTTCGAGAAAACTTACAAAATCTGATTGAATCATTGAAGGATGGGCAAAATATAAGTATAAGCAAAAAACAAGGATTCTTATCCAATAATATAAAAATGTTTAAATTTGCATTTAGAGGCTGCGAATTCAAATTCGTTTGAGAAAAATGTAGACCGGGTCCCTACTACATAACTTAATACACAATTTATTTACTAAAATTTGAAACTTACTTGACCAAGTAAGAATAACAGATCAATAGTAAAATAAAAGAGAAAAAGGAACATTAACAATCTGAAGGGCCAAAAAGTGGCTAATTGATCAAACTAAAGTGGCCCATACCCGATCTGAAGAGGAGTGTAATTTCAAACACGTAATTAAAATTAAATTACATTAAATAATAAGATTAATAAAAGTCTAAGTTATAATTAATACGCGTTTCATTGCAGTCAAAACTTGTTACTCCTACTAGAAAGTCTGCTCTAATGAGATTCCCAAAAAAAAAAAAAAAAAAAAACAGATTCCAGAAAAAGCACAGCACATTGACAAGTGTAGTTATTGTGATGTGATTTTATTTTTTAAAATCAATTTGCTCCATCAATACCGCGAGTGTGCACCTCGTTAGCCAGTAGCACAACCACAAATCTATTACTAATTATATAAGACATTTTTATAAATTTTGATATACCTACTTATATATATTTTAATTTCTGGATATTTTATTAATCTAATAGTATACATTTAACTTTTATTTATTTTGGTATAAGTTTATAGTCCCTTTTACATTTGAAATTCTTTGAATTTCGATATAACGTATTTATTTTTAACAATATATATATATATAATTTAAATATAAAAGATTTATAAACATTCTCTAACTATAGTCTACAACAGAATAGATTAAGCAACCAAGGGAATATTGCAAAGATGAGCTCGAATATCCTCCCAAAAGAATAAGTTCATCTGAGCTCTCACCTTGGAGCAAATCTTCACCTGAAACTCGAGCTTCTTCACATTAGGAGTGAAGAGAAGAACCCGAGGTTTCACGGTCATTTCCGTGCCCGGAGGAGCTTCAACCCTAGCCGTGTAAATAGAAAAATCCGGGCCCACATTGGTCGCGAATCTCGACACCGTCACACTACCCACCAGCTCATGAATGATGATGGAGGACAAATTGTAGTTTAGGAGGAAGTCGTGCATTACTCCTCGTGAGCAAGTTGATTTAAGTGTTGTTGTAGTCTAACACGTGTAGGAATTGAGCATGACCTTTCATGTCTACGTCGAAAATCATACCAAGATTAATGGCCTTGTTCGGATATGATGGAACCCGATGAGGCGTTCAACTACCAAAATTTAGGATTAATATTTCGAATTACTCATGCAAATCTAATTCTAGTACCTACCTAGAACACAAATAAGCCCATATAAAAAGTGGAATAATCGAGCCTTATAGTTATAGCCTGCTCCTAAAGTTCGATAATTTACCTATTCGTGCAGAATGTTGGATTGTTGAATTCGATGTAGATGACTAGAAGTTCCACCATTCTTTAATTCAATCTGACATCAAATCTTCTAACATATCCAAATGATAACACTTTGAATCCTCAAACGATCTCTTTTTCATCTCTGACCACTAATACAATCTTTGTGTCTTCGAGAGAGCTTCTTGTAGCCGCCAATTTCGTGTCAATCCGAGATCTATAGAAAAAGTTATGACAGTTCTATAAAAACTACCAAATGTTGTTTGCTGCGGAAAAATTACTTTCGCAAAATTTGTGCGACGTCGTTCTTTGATTTCTTCTCTAACATAGACCAAAGCTCCAAACCACGTTAAAGTACTCCATTAAACCTTTGGAACCTTCTAACTTATTCCATTCCTACAGCTCGAACGTTGGATGGACAACGAACTAACGAGCCTTACACCATTAAAAAAAAAAAAGGGACGCCCCCTCTCTATTTTTCTCTAGCAAATTTTGACTCCACTCCTTGTGGTAGGGAGGGAGGCATAAAATTTTCAGCTATTTATGTTATGGATGAGGTGCTCATTATGTCATATTTATAGGATTTATGGGTTAAGTTAGGGATTCATGGAAGGATTAAGACTAACTATCCTAATAGGTGTAAATATACTAAATTGAGTCCAACTTGATTAAGTTTATAAATATTAATTCACTTTATTATATAATTAATATTGCATTATCTGCCATGATTCATTTAATTAATTATTTTTCATGTTTAAGATCTCAAATATTCATTAATTAATTTAAATTTATTGACAACTTTAATTAATTAATTTTCCAGAGTGGGACAACTCAAACATTTATTATTATACTGGAAATAAATCCAATCAGTTGGATTTTGTATAATAATCCCTTTTGAGCTTCTTAAGGGAATATCATCAACTCATGCTCACCTGAGACATGATTCTATGCAATAACACTTTAATACTTCTCGCAAGCCAATTACCACTAACCAAGGTATTGAGTTATGAACCAAAGTACCAATGTACCAAGGTATCGCCCGACGCCTCGCGCACTAGGTTGCCCTTACTGCTGCCTCCCCTGGTGCGTACCTGCCTAAGCATCGGGCGCCAAGGGTCACCTGGGCGTTGTTCCCTAGCCCTGCCCATTGCGCCTTGCGTACACGATGCGCGCCCGCCACTCGTCAGCCCTGGGTCATCGCTGGCCAAGAGTTGAAAATTAGGTAAATATCGACTTTCATTTTAAATTCATTACTAACTCATTATTTAAATAATGTAATATCTTTTTGTCGAAAAAACAAATAATGAAAGCCGCTGAAGAAAGACGGGTTGAGGGATAAGAGAACCACAACCTCGATGCCATTTTCCTCTAGGTGGCCGGGAAGGTGAAGAAGATGTGACAAATTCCTAGAGCGGGACAAGCGACGAGCCTCTTCTTTCCAGATGTTACAGGCTCGTCCAGATCAGATGCCCAGTTTCCTGAAGTCGACTCTAGCAAAGTCGATAAGGTAGTCGAGCGACGGGTTCAGGAAGTGCGCGGCCACTTTGAGATCGAAAACGGGGCCCTCAAGAAGATGATGGAAGAATTGGAGGTACTCGATGTAGCGGCCGATGAGAGCCGAGAAGATGACTGGGCAGATGAACCAGTTCTTCCAACAAATGAGAATACAATAGTTTATTACGACTCAAAACTATTATGATTGTAAAAAAAATATTATTTTAAGTAATGTAAAATATTATCGAATTTTATTTTAAATGTGTATTTGATTGTTAATTTTAATTTATTTACAAATTTTATATATATAAAAAAAACTAAATATTAAAACGTACCGAGCACAAGAGATGCTCGACAAACACAAAGTGGAATCCACCGAGCACCACTGTTGCTCGGTGACATATTCATAGAGTTACCGAGCACCGTCGTGCTGGGTAACCTCGAATTGTCAATTTCGTATATTACTGACCAATACGATGTGCTTGGTGTGACTTACCGAGGACAGCGGTGCTCAGTAATGTTACTGTGCTCGTCTCCCACAATCTGAGCACAACGGTGCTCGGAAACCATGGATTACCGACCACATCACAGTGCTCGGTAAGCTGCGTGCCTTCTCGTCTCTACTTTGTCGTATCATAACGAGCACGTCTTGGTGCTCGGTAGTTGTATAACTAAGTGCTCGGTAACTGCTCAGTAAATTAGCGACGGGCCAGATATAGAGCACATGTTGTGCTCAGAAGGTGCTCGGTAACCAAGAGCTACCGAGCACAGGGGACAATTCTGTGACCAAAATGGTGCTTGGTAATCACCATTTTTTTGTAGTGCATGTAAAAATATGGTTTCTTAAACCATTGGTGTTGTTTGCTTGGTAATCACCTATTTTTAGCTTGATTAGTTTGTGTTGTTTGCTCTCTTTGTTGTTGTTGTTCTTCTTCTTCTTCAATAACCTTTATTAATATTGAAATGTCTACCAAATCTTAATCATCGAAAGCCATATTGCTATCTTGTTCTGTGCTCAAATGAAATTGAATTCCTTGAGATGAATCCATGTAATCAACACAAATTTAAAAAAACAACAAAATCAGAAACTTCTCGCTGGATAAAAAAACACAAGCAAAATAATAACACATATTGCAATTGCTAATTACAACTATTGCACACCCACAGTGCAAACACAAGCAAAATAAAAAATTTGATGCACATGTACCAACTGAAAAAATAGATTAACTAAATCAGAGCAAAGAGAAAAAGGAAAACAACTCATGAGTAATACCTACAACACAAGAATGAGTTTATTAACCAGGTATGATTACTCACATAAGCATGTGCCAAACGCTGAAGTGGCGTGAATGTAACCTTTGCTAGAAAGCAGCAGTTAAATCAACACAAAGTTGGAGTCTGTTAATAACCCTTCTAGAGAAAATTTAAATTTCAAATGTATCAAGTCCATATTATTCAGCTTGTAAGAATTTGCAGTGAATTGGCATGGAGGAAAAGAGAGTGTTCGGTTCTTGTAATTTTTCCAACCTAGGGGTAGAATTCACCATTTTTTCTTACCAATTCATATTCTAAGAGATAAGATAGGTGGAAAAGTGTAGAATTCGTACCTTAATTGCTTGAGTTTTAGCTTTGGTATATAAGAACTTCAACTTTGAATCACCAGCAGTAGAGGTTAGAAAAAACATAAGAGATGGAGGTCAAGTTGCGTGGGGCTGACGGCTGAGGGAAGTTGCAGCAGTCGGAGGCAATGGCTGGGCGGCGGCGCAACGATCGGTTTTCGGCGGTACAGAGAGTGTCCAGGGATGAAGGCTGAGCGGCTATGCGCGAGCATCCGCAGATGGAGAGTTCGAGAGTTGAATACTTGAATGCTCTAAAAATTCTAAATGGCCAAATCTAATGAAGTCCCAAATTTAATTGGGCAATTAACATGTATTTCGGGTTATTCGATACCCAATAGCCGGAAAAAACATGACCTAAATACTCGATTTGTATCTGAATCCATAATTAGGATTTAGGAGTAACAGATAGGTATTGGGTCGGAATTGGATAAACCCGATATCCGTTATCCATTTTAACGCCTCTAATATTTATAGACCAAAAATAAAGTATTTTATTTTTTCTTAACAAATTTAGAATTTTTAAGCCACATTTGTACCTTTGTTTAGAAATATGGAGCTTTAATTAACTTTCGACGGAATGCCTTTTTCTAAATATCTTACAATATAATAATACTCGCAACATATATATAAGTCCAAATTTGAGAATCTCATTCCAACAAAGAAAATTAGAAATAGATCTGATTTTCGCAATTCTATTGCTCTTACAAAAAAACAACCGTACATATAGAAACTGACATCTGGAAAAACAAGCACATTCAAATAATATTTGACGCCTTATTGTTATAGATCTTCCTTTAAGCCCCAATCCATTTACTGTATTCCTTTTTCTGCAAAAAAGTTAAAACTGTTTCAGCTGCGTGTGTGTGTGGATTTAGCTACAAATTGGGAGGTGTTGATCGATTTCTGAATGGAAGCCATCAGAAAACAAGCGTCCAGACTCCGAGAGCAGGTCGCCAGGCAACAGCAGGTATTCTATCACTATACGACGCGCAGATGTGTGTTTATGTGTGTTTGTAGTTGTCATTCTGCGTTTAGGATTTGTTGTGTGAAATTTTCGGTCGGATCGGGCGGCCGCAGGTTGGATGTTGTGATAATTCGGATCGGCATGAACTGTATAACATATGATATCGGAATATGTTGTGCATCCGTAAGTGGAATTGTATTTGATTTCGTTGAGCTAATTGATTTGAAATTCAGTGGCGTTTGTTTGTTTATCACCTCGATTCAGGTTCACTGACGTTAATTCTGTTGTTGTTTCGATGGAATTAGATTTTGACAATTAACGGTTTAAATATGTGACCCACGGACTTGTGTGATTCTAGATGATCTCTTAATTTTTTGATTCGTTTGATTGCCGCATATTAGTTTAAACATTATAATTTGAACTGAATTGAATGCAAATGAGCGTGTGCAAGATTATTGGTCTGATGCTGGGGCCTGGATTTGGTATCATTTATATGCATTGAATTGAAGTTGTGGCTACACGATATTTAATATATAACTCAAATATATGTCAGGAGTTGGTCTTAGCTATAAGTTGTTTTGTCCATTTAAAAACTATTGTCCTGTGTGTGTAACTTGTTTTCATATTTAAAAGTTAGTCTGTTTTCACTGAGCTCATTTTTCAGGCTGTTTTGAAGCAATTTGGTGCCTATGGTGGCTCAGATAATGTTATGCCTGATGATGCAGAGTTCCAGCAGCACCAAAAGCTTGAAAAGCTATACATATCTACTCGAGC
>JAYDZE010342594.1:0-17884 GCA_034509125.1 Monilaria moniliformis
TAGAACCGGTTACCGGACCAATTAATATAAAAATAAAATTCATAATAATAATAATAATAATAATAATAATAATAATAATTATTATTATTATAATAATAATAATAATAATAATAATAATAATAATAATAATAATAATAAATAGATGCTTGAGCTCTGGCTTCAATTAAATGAGCTTGAAAATTTAATTGTGGGCTTTACTGTGGGCTAAATTAATTAAATCATTGGGCTTGTGATAATGGGCTGAGAAATAAAAGTTTGGGCATGAAAATTATTTTGTTGGGCTCAAATTAATTAAAGAATGAGCTTTAATTTAATTTGTGTTGTGCTCCAATTAATTAAAGAATGAGCTTTAATTTAATGTAAGATGAACTAATGTAATTAATCTTTGGACTAATGATCTAATTAATTCTCATTAATTAGTAGATTAATTATTTAGGATTATGATAGTACTTTATTAATTTAAGTACTTAGGGTTTGATCAAAATGAATGATTCAAGAAAAATTACCAACTTAATTAATTAATCTTTGGATTAATTGAGTAATTAAATTTCCCGATTTAATTACTTCAAAGGAATTAGATTTTCTTAACCAAGGAAATTAAGAATAAATGAATCATTGATCCTAATCAAGAGAGATGCTAAATGTTTCGTCGGATAAATATAAGGCATACTTCAATAGAACACGTGCATATCACGCGATTATGCAAATAATTTCTTGAGCTAAAATTTAGCTTACCATGTATAATAAGGAAATCGCGAACAGGAAATGTGGTACAATCACAAGGGTATTATTCTAGATCAATGAGAGAATCGAGGTGGGCTTTCCTATCCAATTATGTGCTCTAATATACTCAAATATTAAATGCATGCTAGAAAGTTGTGATCTTGATTTATATTTTAAAACCGAACTCAAGTTCGTCGATTTAAAGTTATTGTCATGCAAAAAATAATGAGAATGCCTATCTGTTGGCTATGCCAAATATTATAAATCAAATTCGGGTCCCAGAAACGGTAGCGTCCCACCTCGAACTAGTGTACACAAGGGGACCATTAATCATCGAGCGGGTTGGCCGGTCTAGTAACCGTGGAAGGTGGCCACCTTCCAGGCACAAGTTATGAAAGAGTGACCGTGGGAGATGGCCACCTCCCCGGCACATTAAGATCAGATATGGCTTATGAAGAAGAAAACTTAGACTGCGCAGTCAAACTTTAAGATCACAAAGGAATTTAGTAAACTCGAACCTTTATAAAATATAACCCCCGTGCTTTACTGTGAAGGTGTGACAATATTTTCAAATGAATGTATATATATATTTTTGGCATGTGTTCACTGAGTACTATTGTACTCAGCCCTGTATATATTTCTAAATGTGCAGGTTGAGCCGTGAATGAGGAGGAGGGTGTACTGAATATGTATGAAAATGTTCATTTTCTAGACAAGACTCTAGGAGGTGCATGTCTTCACGCATGTCACCATGTTCTATGTTTTTCTGCTGCGTAAAAGTATGAATTGAGGAATAGATATTGTATATTCCTTCTAATACTCTGATTTATCATTGTCCTTATTGTAAGACTATTCTATTCGACTATTCAAGTAATTAGTATATTTCCATTGATAAAGTTATCAATTGATATCCTTGAGGCATGTAGCGATTTTGCTACCCCTTTCTAATCTCGATCCTTAATCCCCACTCCCATTCACGATAACCGAGCTTTATTATCCTTAATAAAGTGCGGCTGTGACACTGTTCGTGTCCGTTCAACCGAACCATGCACAATCATATCACCTTCAAAACCCTTAAGGACGCAGTTTCATATTTTTAATCAAAACATGTTATATTTATGATTAATACTTTCTGGGATAGTCACTAATTTGAGGCTTTATGATAGGGTTTGCGGTTTGCATTAGGTCAAAACTAATATTAGAATTAAAGGAAACATAGTAGTGCACGCAATATGCATAGGGTTCTTAAGCTCACAGTCGTGTCCATCCGTGTTTGCATACGGCTTGTCTAGCCGTGTTTGAATGTCCGTCTGTTTTGAACTATTTTATATTTTTAACTTTTTTGCAGATGGTTTGGCTGTGTGTGGCGATGATAAGGTTTTGTATGCATGATCGTGGACTAGATATCTTGTAGCAATATTATACAACAGATTCACAATTAAGTAAAAAGCACTGGTCGATACGAGTATGGACTTTTCTACACGGCGAGCAACATAAGCGACGGTAGAAGAATAAATGTTTCATTGAAATCTGATAGGGATTTTTTTCGGATGCTCGTGGAGTGAAATGATAATCTAGTTGTGTATGTGATTGAGAAATATTGTAGTATTTGTGTTAGTGAAGAACAAACTAGAAATGAATGTCTAAATTATTGTAATTGTGCTGAAAATTAGACCCTTGTGTGATTGTAATTTGGAGTTTGTGGATTTATGGACTTGATTGATTGTTTTTTTTTTAATCTATTTACATGTTTGATTTGTTTGGATGGTTTTGAATTATGATTTAATTACAGATCATCGATGTGTTAAAAGACGACGAACTTGCCGACATCTAGTGTCTGATCTTAAACTCTGGCACTAGTGTGTAGACACGAAAGGACAAGACGACACAAAATTTTTAGTATCATTGGTGTTTTTATTGATTTACTTGAAATTGGAGAATTTATTTTCCATCTATTGAAGGCCATGACTCACGGTTTTTTTAATATATGTGCATAGAAGATGAAATCTTATTTTTGAGTGATATTCTTTGATCTTAGGAATGTTTTGAGTACAATTAAAGCTTGAAGTGAAACTTAGGTAGAATTAGAGAGAAAGGAATACAGTTGGAGGCACATACTGACATATATCACACAGCGAGTCGATCCGACTATTCGCAGTTTGACATGCAGCGTGTCCAACAATCCACTAGCAACAATCAGTTACCACATTAAATAGACAAACAACAATTGAATACAACATTCAGCAAATAACAATAGTTTCTCATGTCATGGCTAGTTTGGCCACAATTTTTGCAGCGGCGTGATGGTCTTGGCTGTTCGGGTTCACGGACATCCATCTGATTTGGTATCATTCCTCTTCTACAACGACCATAGGAACGAGGCAGTATCTGCGAAGGCACAAACTCTGAGGTCCAATCACTCAGATCCCAATAATGTGGGTGTCTAAGTGGATTGAAGAACCCATAATATTGCTACATCCAAACCTCTGTGTGATACACAAGATAAACAAGATCAAACATATCATCACTACGATCTCATATTACTGCTACAACGTGCGAACAAGGTATTTTTCATAACTGCCACATTCCACAGGTGTACTTTCCTTTCATATGCTCGACAATGTGAGTACTTCCACCTTTTCCATCAGCTCGCTGTCTAGTTTGGACCTCATAAATCCCTTGTTGTATGTTACATCGCCTAACGCGATGTCTTTGACCTCTTGCATCATTCCCGTTCACCTTCTTCAGGGCCTATGGGTCAAGTCACTTTCGTAATATTGTGATTTCGTTGTTCTGCACCATTAAATACTCATTCAGAACGTCAAATCAATGCAAGCTCTAATTGGTAGTTCTCATGTACCTTTCAACACATAGTTGTAGCACTCTACCATGTTAGTTGTAGCATCACTTGTGCGAAATCCTTCTATCAAGATCCCCACTTTCAATCCAACTTCGGGGATATCAACTCACCTACTAAAAAGCGCTTCAGCAGGCAGATTCAACTTATTCTTCCAACTATGATCTCACCAATACTAAATTCAACACCCTGTAGTTGTAGGGAACCAAAATACAGCATGGAAGACGATGTCAATCTCTGCTTTTCAAAACCAACGATAGCCCATGGGGATTGCCATGTACGACATTTGTCGCATGCAAATTCTATTTCGCTCTATCTAACTATTCGAGATACCTCATAACCCCATCGGTAAAAGTCAGAAGAGCACGCGTTCGTTTGTTGAATTTGCACTTTTATGTTGCAATACCCATTACTTATACCAAACTTTTCACATTTACACCCTTGTATGTTTGCAACACGTTTTTCTTACGTGCACTCGAACCCACGAGGAACGGATGAATTTGCTAAGTGTTTTCTACAACCTAAGGGGTTTTGGCGATGCCGCCACGCCTATTTTCAATTTATTGGGAGAAAATATAATGTAAACTTAACTAAATGTGGAAAACTCACTATTTATCAAACTGAACTTGACAATGTTAAATAAAATTAAGAACCAGAAAGAAGACCAACATGCTAATCTAAGACGAGATTTGAGACATCTTCCACCAAGAATCAAAACAAATAATCTCAAGAAAAACAAACATGATGAAGAAAAAAAAAATGAAAATATGCAAAGAAATACATGTTCAAGTTAAAGCTAGGAGTTCTTCAAAGTTAAAGAAACAAAAATTCTATTTTTGCAATTCAGCTATATATTTGGGAAATTATCTAAATGAGCCCTCCCCACCTGCCATATACATGCTCAATTTCATTCCTACGAGTATACTAGATATTTTTATATCTAGATTCCACGGGGTATTTGTCCTCCATATGTTTCATGATGGCTGACGGCTTGTAATCAGCATCATATTCAATTTGATGCTGAACACAAAAAGCAATCATTGCTGACGTAAAGTTAGGGTGCCCCTTGAATTTCGATGACCAAGATAAGTGTGCTCATTAGCCCACATTCTTATTTTCCATCTTCCATCATGCTGTTGTAATGTTGCTCCGATCTGCCAACTACATTTCAGCCCAGTCTAACTAGCTCGACCTTGCAACTCATACAAAAATTTGCATACCGCATGCCATCTTTTCTCTTTGCTTTCCACAACCACGAACTGTTGCACAACTTCTAAATTTCACAAAGTCACCAAAGTCTTCATTTGTAGCTTGCTATCAAACTTTGTGCCCAAGCCGATATGTGTGGGATTACTCTCATCCCAATATCGTGTGTTTTCCGCATTACCATCAAAAATAGGTGCACTGTACCATACAACTTCACTAGGTATTGACCGAAAATACTATGACCCTGTATGCACATACTGTGGAACTGATTGTTCCCCATGCACTGTCGGAACATATAGCTTGGTTGCAACAAATATCTCATTATCACAAGAATCTTCATCTGATTCATCAGAACTGTCTGAATCCTCTGGCCATGAAGGACAACACAGATCTGAGGCACCATAATCTATGTTGTCACTATCATTTGTTTCATTCTCCGAAACATATGTGTTGTCTTTACCATCAGAATTGTAACTCAAATTTATACATCCAACATGTAATTCATGACTCATACCCAAATCCTCTTGTTTTGGATGTTCGTCGCTCCTAGACGTCATTGCTTCATAATTAGTGGTTGTCTGGAATTCTTGTTAAGTAACCGTTGCAAACTCAATCATCTGTTCAACTTGACATGTTTCAACACCATCACTGAACATACATTCCATGCATTATTCATCAAGTGGCATGCCTACATAGGTGTATCCATTTCCAAAACTACAAGACGTCTCCATATTATTGAGATTTTCTATTGTTACATATTTACCCCCCATCCATTCACAAATCATTGTAACTAATTCATCATATGAAATACTATCATTCAATGCAATGTATGCTTACGAATATGGTGGATCATAAATAATACCAATACCAGCAACTTGGATTATCTTATCACCCCAATATAACATCATATCCAACGACATAATTCCTGAAATTAATCCATAATTATCATATTTCTAAACACTATATTTATCAAATAATGTATTATTTGTTAACCCCACTTTCGTAAACTCTAGCATTTGCCAACATATTAGTAAACCCTAGTTCATAACTAAATTTTACAATCAAATAAATTCAAATTGATTCCAATTATGACAATATAAATAACTTCTAAAATACATTAAAATAGTTTAAAAATCATATCTTACTAAAATATTTCAACAAAACTTGCCGGAAATATGCCAAAAATAGGAGGAAACAACGAAAATTTTCAACTGGAATTGTGTGTTATGTGTGTCTAAAGTCGTTTGCCTAGATTTTTATACAAGGCGAAAAATGCATGAGGGTGATGCCTCGTAGGTTATGACGCATGACCCTCATGCGTCTCCTTTGCATACTCGACAACGACGTCATTTCAGGCGTTGACGCATGACGCTAATGCGTCTTACCTAGTTACGATTTTTTTT
Source organism: Monilaria moniliformis (assembly GCA_034509125.1). Classification (NCBI taxonomy): domain Eukaryota; kingdom Viridiplantae; phylum Streptophyta; class Magnoliopsida; order Caryophyllales; family Aizoaceae; genus Monilaria; species Monilaria moniliformis. Next base: position 6,190 of record JAYDZE010342594.1, read on the forward strand.
AAAAAAAAAACCTCTCATTTAGGAAATTTTTATCTTATATTCGACCATTTTCGGAAAAAAGCCCTACTCAGCCTGTCATTTCTCTTTGTGGACACGACGCACACACAAAGTCATACACACAGAGAAAATTATGCATCCCATCTCGGAGTTTAAGCTTAATTCCCTTCAATTGTGCGTCTAACACCTATTTGAGGTAAGTTTCATACCTTAATTTGTTAAATGGCTTCGAAATGGAAGAAGTCTTCATCTTTGTGTGTGTGGGTGTTAGCCAAATAGGGGAATTATAAGACGTGCTTTAATTGTTGGTTTTGTTTGCTTAATTAATTGTTAGATTTATTACTCAGAAGTGTGTTATGCATGAATCTTTGCAAAAGAATTAGACTTTGGTTAAGTTTTGATATAGGGCCAAGAGGCAAGAACTAGGACTAGAACTTGGGGGTTTTTGTCTAATTGTTTAAGTTGAAACTACATGAGTATAATTCGACATGATTCGATATGCTCAAGTAGGAAATTGGTAATCAAATTGAGCGTTGGCTAAAAAAAAGGTAGGTTCTGCCAGCTTCTGGCGAGCTCGGGAAAACTTGTATAACTTATTCCTCAATGCCTTAAATTGAGCACTGCTTTTTGTCAAACGAAAGTAGACACCAATAACTATCTATTGATATCAATAACACCCTCTAACTAACATTCTCTAACTCTCTGGGACATGATAGAATAGAACCTTCATTGTTGGTTTTTGGGAACATGGGATTTATACTGAATTTCCTTAAAATTTTCATTTTAAATCTAAAACTTTCAAACTTTGTTTCGAATGATTCTATACTTTTTGCAACCCAATGTTTTAGCTATTGTTATATTTTTGTTCTAACTTATTTTTCTTGCTATTATTGTTGTTTGAAGCTCAAAAAATTAACCTCAATGGAAGAGCTTCTCACCTCAACAAGGGCAAAGAAATTCTCGAATATTCTTAATAGGTTAGTAATAGTGTAAATTACATTAGGCATGGGATTATCACCATATTAGTCCTTTTAGAAAATGGAAAAAATAAGTAGATTATGAGTTTTTTATTTTATTGCATAATTGTTGTGAATCATTGATGATTGAAGTTGTTCAGTGCTATGTAAATTACAATAGGCATGAGATTATCATGTAGATAATCCCTAGTCCTTCTAGGAAATGGACCAAATAAATAGATTATGAGATTTTTGATTTATTGCATAAGTGTGGTGATTTAGTAATGATTGAAGTTGTTTGAGTTGTTGATATATTATGGTTTATGTTGTGGTTGTGATATAATGGTGATACGAGTATTGTTTTCATAATTAACGTACTAACCTTTTATTTACATATATGACCACTAACCTTCTGTAGCTTCCTAGGTAGTGATTTTGGAAAGGAAATTAAGATATTGGAAGAGATGAAGTAACAATATAAAGAGAAATATAAAGAAAATAGAGTTATATCTTTAGATCATGGGAAACAGCGGCGAGAACTGGAGCGATAGAAGCGGGATCACGGTGAGGCAGGATGGCGGGTGAATGGGTGGTGCAGAAACGAAGAAAATGGGGGAGAAGAGAGAGAGAATGAAGAAATGGGGAAGAAAAGAGCCTATGTTCCAATTAAGTCATACTTTACCGAGCACCTAGTTATCGCTAATTGTCAGCAGAAGTATTACCGAGCACCTACTGAGCAGCCCGATGCTTGGTAATATTTGAATAATTTTTATAAAAAAAAATACATTGCCGAGCACTGTGGTGCTTGGTAAAATTAATTTAAATTGGTTTAAAATATATTAAAATCATTCTCGAGCATCCAATGCTCAATAATCGCTCTTAAACAGTTCTTGGACTTTTTTGCGCCAAAATAGACCGAAGATTTCACTTGTTGCTCGGTAAGTACTCGGTACTTATGAAAATAACCGAGAACGATCGTGCTTGATAACGTACTAAGGACCTCAGTGCTCAATAACCTCTAAATTATCCATTCATGAGACTCAGTTGTTCGTGTTCGCTAAGTGCTAGATAATATGGACGCGTGCTTGGTAGGTGATCTGTAATTAGCTAGCAATTATGGTGCTCGCTAAAGCTATTTTTTTGTAGTGTCTAGTTCCGATTTGGGAGGAATTTGAAATCAGAGATATTATATATAGTTCAAAGATATTTTATTTAGAAAGAAAATAAGTTGAAATTAAAAATGTGATATTTTTCCGTGTATTTATAGTTTTATGAATTGTATAACTCTAAATATTGATATTATACGGAACGTTATTGACATATTATTACACGGAAAGTTGAAGATGATTTTATTGGATTCTAAAATTAATATTATATAAAATATAATTATTGGATATAATTATAATTGGAAATATGAAAACGAAGAAAAAAAACTCTAGTTCGATAGGAAAAGGGAAAGAAAAAAAGGATAGATACATAAAAGGGTTATTCTTGATAATAGCCACGACTTTGATTATTTGTAATTTTTTAATCCAAATTTATAATAATTATAATATAGCTTGAAGTTATCTACGATATTATTTTATAACCCAAGCGAAAATTTTGGAAAACTAACGCTGATGTATATCGTTAGAAAAGATGATTTAAAATTTAAAATAAAACAATAATAATAATAATAATAATAATAATATCGCAAATTGATGGTGTTATTAATTCTTGATGTAGAAACGACGAATCAAAGATGTTTTATTTACATTAGTTGACCAAAATTTTAACTCGAGTTATAAAATAAATAATAAGGATAAGTTCATGCTATATTTGTAATTATATAAATTTGAATTAAATAATCACAAAAAAAGTCAAAGTTGGAGCTATTTTTTTAGAATAACTTAAACATAAAATAAAAAATCTGTTCAAATAAATCGGTTAACTCAAATTGGGAAATGGTTTTTTTAAAGTGATTTATTTTATTTTTTTTGAAAAATAACTTCAATATATTTGAGAATTGTGTGGTATTTCAATTTTACTATTTGAATTAGTTCTCGTCCGCTGAACTTGAAGGTTTTGGTCAATAACCATTTTATTATAGAATATTAAAAGAGAAAATATATTAACATATTCTAAACGTAACCGTAGTCCAATTGGATGTATAAAAAGTTGAATATACTGCCTATGTAAATCAACTCTTAGGATGATGTCCATTTTTGCCACACATACCTACGAGGAAAAGCATGTATAGCCGCCACTAAATAATAACAATTTGCACAAGCGAAAGATTTGTAGGGTCGGAGAAGATCTTGAGAGAGTAATAAATACCTGGAAATATTAAGCAAATTTTGAGCAGAATCCATAAATAGCGAGAACTTATCAAATAACAACGACCTATATATTATTATAATACTATTATAACACTTTATTAGCCAATAAATTTTTGAAAATGTTTATTTCAATTTGAGGTGATGTATTAGTATGGCCTAATCCAATTAGAATTCAGGAGTCAGTTTGTTCAAGAGTATGTGTTGTTTCCTTATTGTTTGTCATGGTTGCTTCAAATCTCATATTATAAATTATGTGACCTATATACTTAAAATAAAGATTGTATTAATTGTACATTATTAACAATCGGTCCATCTTATCATTATTTTAAGAGTTAATTATCTATAAATACAACAACTATTCCCAAATTTTAGTTTTTTAACTTTTTTGTCAAAAAATACATAAATTTTTAATTTTTTTTTTGGAATTTGACAAATGACTCCAAAAACTGTTAGCCAATAACTTTGGAGTCTGATAGAAAATTCGAAGTTACTAGTGAAAAGCTTTCAATGGTAGTTTTCTAATGGTACTCATATTAATGTATTTTAGTTATCGAAAGTGGTCGGAAAATGCCGCGAAAGTTTCTGTCACGAAATTTATCTTATTTTTGCCAAAATTTGAGAATTCTGTATCACATACTATTGGAAAGCTATCGCTGCGAGGTTTCCAACACCACCTTTCGAATTTTCCGTCAGACTCCAGATAATGAAATTATTGGCTAACGAAATTTGGATTGATTCATGCCAGATTCTAAAAAAGATAAAAGTTAAATATATTTTTTGACCAAAAATATAAAATGAGTTAAAAATCGAATTTGGGTATAGATTGTGTATTTATAAACAATTAACTCTTATTTTAAAATCCTTTCAGATATCGGTGAAAAATATGTGATAAGTGACATGTGATATAATCCTTCGGTAGACATCCCAGTGAAAACACCAATCCTCTTTTTTGCCCAACTCAAAATATGAAAAAGAAATGTGGTATAAATTAACATTATTTTTGGACTCAGTAACTATATAACAAATATATTCCCTAGTATCATAAACAAGTACCCTATGCCAATAATAGAGGAAGCAATTGCAATATAAATTATATTAAAATTTGAACAATTAATGGAGAAGTTTCTTAAAAATAATATCACTTGTCCGCCGTATTATTAGAATAAATTAATGAATAGTTTAGCGCCTAATATTGACTTAAAACCTTTTATACACAATTATTGGACAACAGCTGAAGAAGGCATATGCGTACAGCATTAGCACCAACATATATATAATCCCATCGTTTGAAATGTTGAAGATGATAACTAAGAGCTAATTAGTGGCATTAATATTCTTAGCTTCTTTAGAAAACTCCCAACTTCCAAACTTCAAATAATGCAAAAGCGCGGAACATCTTAAATTCTCCACCAACAGCAATTTCATGATATTCAAGGAGAGTTTGTATATCCAACAAGAATTCACCTAAGTTAAATTCATATATTTAAATAAAAATATTCAAGGAGCACTACAAGAATTCACCTAAATTAAATTTCATGATAAAAATATTCAAGGAGACTAATTGATCTCATTACTCTTAGATATCGATCGCCAGGTATAGTGGATATGAAATTGAATTTCAAATGATTAAAAATTAAATAAACAGCATTCTCCAAATTGATTACAAGCAAACACGATAATTAATGTATACATTGCATAAATTGATTACACGCTTGTACAATAAAAGATCAAAGCCAAAGCCGAAATCATGAAACAATGAACAATATAAGATATAATTAATTTTGAAACTAGAAATTAATCTTGATGATCATATTTACAAACTCAACTTCATTTTATGCCGGCTCACTCCAGTTGCCGTAGTCAAGCAAATTGAAGCAAATTCACCAATCCCTCTTGTAATTCGGATAGATCAATGCTTGTGCAATCATTAAGCTGAAAATAACGGCAAAGTTAAAACAGTGAAAAACAAGAAGAAAATGGTGGAAAATAAACCCCAAAGTATATATATGACTGAGTTACGAACTCAGAAACCCTAGCCCTTCCACCAATTTTGCAAGAATAATGGAATAATTGTTATTACCTGAATGTGAAATTTGTGGAGGTAACACGGATCGCCTCTAGTAGAAACGCAGTTAATCACATCGAGCTGTCTATTAAGCAAATCGGCAAGCACCATCGAAAGAGGGAAACATTCCTTATTGAGGCTGCTACTAATCAAGATCTCAAACCCATCTGTGAATAGATTTATCTTAACACAGTAATTACTAGCATTCGTGTTTTGATTCCTAGCTTTAATAGCAGTGCTGCTTGCTACATTCCTCAATAAACTCTCCCTCCTTACTTTAATTTCTTCGATGTTCTTCTTCATATGGTTAATGTAATTCGCTGCCTGGTGCATATGATCGGATACAGCGCGCTTTCCCTGGAGTCGAATGAAAAATGTAAGGAATTATAGAATTAATAATGCATATAAATAACGTAGCTAGCTAGGGTTGTATTTGACAGACCTTGATGTATTCAAGAGGGAGAAGGGATCTGAGAGAAGCATAAAGGGTTGCCATTTCTTGCCTTCTCTGCTTCTCAATAAATCTGTGAGTACTCTTCTTGGAATCACTGCTGCCATTGTTGTTTTCTTCAACTGCGGGAGCGGATGGTGGGGATTTTCTCGCCCTCTTTTTCACACTATTTTTATTATCATTGCCCTCTAAAATGGGAATATCCGCAAGCAGATCTTGCAGAAATTCATCTTGCTCAAAGAATATCGAGGGGTCCTCAAATACCCCATCACTTGAGATTGGAAACATTATAACCCTCTTTCTTGAAAATTCTAGTGAGAGAGTGAGAGAGAGAGAGAGAGAGAGAGAGAGAGTGATGAGGCTACTACACAAGTGTGGTGAAGAATCTACCAAACTTAGGAGAAAAAGACAGCGGTGAAGAGCGCATTAAATACATAGGAGTAGCCTATCAAACCAACAGTAAACCATATGACCGATTAAGATATATTAGTAGGCCTACAGCGTTTGCAATGCACCGGTGCTAAACCTAATTATTATTTTAATCGTATAATAATCAATCTGTAGATTCATTATATATTGCTTAAAATAAGTTGATGATGTTACTGTTCATGAATAGCTAATATATTTTGGAATTTAGCATTATAGTTTATCGAAAATCTCAACGAGGAGCCGAGGTATGCGAGATTAGACAAATTCATAAAGTTTGATAGCATATAATAGTATTATCTTAGTGGTGGGTAGGGGGGAAACGTAAAGCAATAAAGTTAATTTCACTATGATTAGGACGCTTAATAAAGATTTAATCGTGATTGCAAACGCTTAATTGAGATTTAATCATGATTAGCAAGTTCGGTTACTTTTTTAAGTGCAGTGCTACAGGTGAAAGTTACGTTCATTTGTGTTCTTCTTAAACTGTTTGTGATTAAGCGAAGTCAATAAAACGTGTTTTTTGAGCAAAACATGCGCGAATTGATTTATTTAAGTTTAAGTTTAACTGTATGTAATTTTCATTAACTTGACTATCTTTTAATTTTTTACATAATTGAAATCATAAGGCTAACAAAACGTGATCAACAAGAACAATATAGAATCGAACAAAATGTCGAATGAGCCAAATATTATTCTTTTGGTTAATATAACTGCGTAGTTATTTTTTATATGGCGAGTCTCTTGCAAAAGTGTAATCACTCATAAATCATGTTTATCATAAGTTAAGCATTCTCAAAGATTAATTCACTATTTAGTGTATTTTTATATATTTCAGATTTATTTTGTCTATAGTGTAGTAATAATCCAAAGTTAGAAGGTTGCAATTAAGTTACAATTACCAAAACAAAAAACCAAGTGAATGGTGTAATAGTTACTCTTGGGTTGAAATGTTAATCTAATTATTTTATTTTGTTATTTCTTCCCAAAGTTTGTCTGATGGGATTAATATACGCTTTTAAGGAAATCAAATTGATCTCATTTACGAAGGAAAAGCTATGTCAAAGTTATATTCAAGTGAAGACATAATGAAGTGGTAGTTACCAAGTTACACAACAAAAAAAACTTGCATTTTACCAGCGGATCCAAAAATTTGCCGATAAAAGCAATGACTGGCGGATTCCACAGGTCGGTAAAGTGTTTGCCGGAAATATAGTTACCGGCGGAATATCGGCGGCTTGCTCCATCGGCAAAAGTTTGATGGAAAAAAAATTCAGCGGATCACCAGCCGCCAGCACTCCGCCAGTAATATTTTAGGCAGACAGGATCCGCTGGTAATTTGTAAATAAAATAAAAAAAATATTCAATTTTTCAGGGATTAATATAAAGCACTGTAAACTCTATTGGGTCTTTAGTACATATTCTAAACAAAATTATCGAAGTAACTAGAAAAAATGAAAATTATTAACGGATATACAGATCCTGATATCAGAGATGTCATCTGAACAAAATCATCTCTTGTCCATTCTCCTACAGGATTATTTACTACTATTGAAGTCCAAATGAATGGCAGCTGTAAACACCATTAAATGAGACAGATCCGAAAACTGAAAACACCTGAAAAATAGATCAGAATTTTCATAAAAACAAAAAAAAAATTATGAGACCATAATCTAATCACAAGATCCTATCACTTTGGATGCTAAAATTACTAACTCAAACGAACAAGGTTAAATTAAGAAAATCAAGACGTTGGACCAGATGAATCAGATGACAATTTCTGCAAACAATGATATGGGAAACAATAAGGCCTCGTTTGGTAGGTGAGACAAGATATGGCAAGATAAGATTAATTGTGTTAGAATTCAAGATATAGCAAGATAAGATATGACAAGTATACTGTTTGGTAGATAAGATAGGAATCTAGATAAAAATTATTTTGGTGTTTGGTAGTGTGAATTATGTTATAGATAATATGTAAAATGACGAATCTACCCTAATAAAAAGGGCGAAAAAAATCAGCATTCCCAAATTAGATAATATATAACTTATCAACATAATATGTAATATGTTATTACGCTCCTAAATGCCACCATCTGTTGATCATCGAAAACCATGATTTAATTGACGATTAATTAATAGTTGGCCAAGATGTAATTAATAATTGATCAATTTCCAAGGCCACCTTATGTCGATCGGAAACCATGCAGATAGGCCAAAGTCGGAAGTGAACAGATCACTGCCACCAAGCCAAGAAACCCAGAAATGATGAAACCCAAGAAACCAAAATCAGTGTGTTAAACCATCAAAACCAATGAACCAATAAACCAAGCAAAAATCAGGACCAAAATAAAATGTTGATACCCAGAAATCATAATCAAGCCATCAGGATCAAAATGTTGAAACCCGGGAAACCAAAATCAAAGCATGAAACCATTGAAACCAAAGAAACCCACCCCGAAAAAATCAAAAAGGGCAGAAAGAGGATGTAGATGGAAGTCAAAATATTATCTGGATGGTTGCTTCAGTATCGTAGGGGGGAGGGCACGATTATTACACACCCTCAAACATGCTTAAACAGTGAAATACACGCAAACCGAGATGGGCCGGGACAATTAAACATGGGCCTCACTTTTGGCTCTCTAGACTACGAATCACACAAAATACACTATTATACCAAGATAAGTTATCCCTATCTTGGTATATCCTCCCTACCAAACACCCAGGGGATTAATTATGTAACAAGTGAATAAGTCGAGATATGCTTCGGTCCTAGAAGGTTACCTTTATGTAGGGGGAAAATATGCTGGATAGAAAATTTTGGATCAAGAGTTCGACAGAATTTTGTAACTTTTCTGGTAGCTGCTATTTGCACTTCTGCTTGATTATCTCGAAGCAGGCACACATATGCAAGAACTAAATCTATCCTTAACATATGAAAATGACATTTTATCATGAAAACAACTCATTCTTATAATAAGGGAAAACATATCAATCTAAGCAACAGATCAGAGATAGACACTTACCTAGTAGGTCCAGGCCCCTAGCCTCACAAAGCTCATATAATTGATTGGCAACCATGTAACGAACACACCAAGATTTATCCTGATGAGAAACAAACACATATCAAAAGGGTTTTACAGAGGGAATAAAAAAAAGGAAGGAAAGGGGCAACATAATCAACTTGAAAGGAAAACAAGCACTGAAAACTCATCATCAGATACGCATACTCAAAAGCATAAAAAGTAGTAAATTCAAGCTCCCCACAAGTTTGTAAGCTACAACGGTATACAACATATTTATACAAAGGAATGATGATCACAACAACTACATAATTAGAACTTAACATTATCAAGGTTATATATACTTACAATACTTATTACTAACATTTTGAAGGAGAATCTTCAAGCAAGTAACTAGAATAAATTTGAAATAAATGGATATAATGTTGCATAACAGGTTCAACTACCATAAGTTTATAACTAAATAGCAATAGTTTCGACTGTACCCGAGAGAAGTTGACAATCACGGAGAGAATATGGACAACACAATCTTGAGGCTCCAACAGATTGCCAAGAGCAGCACAACCCATAATAGTTAGCAAGCGAACGAAATCTTGATCTGGAAAGAACAATTGAAATGAGTCACTTCCAATATACCAACAGTGTCATCCACCATCTTAATTCTCATCTTTTGTAACTACACATCATTTAAGACAACAAAAGTAATAATTCAATCACTTGAACTTTTCTTGTATTTTTTTGCGTGTGGTATATTCCAATAGTATCTTAACAAGTTCCAAGTGATTTCTAGACATAGCCTAAATAAGTGCAAAAGACTTGGAATCCGATTTACAATCTTGTGTGACGTCCTCAAACATATACATGATATCAGTCTTGAGATGAGCAGCTACCACTGTAGCAGCAAACTTTCCCAAATTTGTTGCAGTCACTCTGCTTACCATATGCATTTCATCTTGACACAATTGGTTGTACATTGACTTAATTCTGTCATTAGCATATCTGGGGCACTTGGATATGCAATATGAAATAAGCCACAAGTAGTGACACAGGCTGTAAACCACTTGTCTGCTGCCAGTCTCTGTAATTTAAAATATAAACAACTCTAGTCAATATAGACATGTAACTGACAATCAAAACGAAAGATGAAAATCAATTCATTGAAAAGTATTCTGCAAACAAAATCAAAATATTTTGGCAAGCCCTAATTGTTACTTAATTTGGGGAGTTAGCATAAAGCAAAAGGCAGATAAAAATCCATGGGGAGAAATCCAGGATATGGCCTCTTAGTCCCTAACTAATTAGGGCAAAGAGAGAAAATCTCATCTCAATGGATGCATACAACTATAGTGTAAATAAAAACACGGAAAATAGAAAGAATGAGAACATATTTACTTGGGTCAATAAGTTCAGCCATTTCGGGGAGGAGATACAGAGGGGTATAAAGAGCGAGAGATAGAGGGAGATCGGCAGAGCCGGCAAGGATTGTCTCCTTCATATCTGAGTTGTCGGATCGAGCATTTGTTGACGCAGGGATGAGAGTGTTTGTAGGGAAGACGGCGGCGGGGATGGTCTCATTCAGATCAAATTTGAGACGATGGCGTGAGAGAAGAGCGTGGTTGAGAGCGGCGGTGACATACCATGGCTGAGGTAGTTTCGCGGCGGGTATGAGACGACAGATTTAGCTTTGGGGGAAGACGCAAGGTTTAGAGTTCGAGTTTTAGTTGTAAACGTGTTTAGGGTTAGACGTGCGCTTTATTTGGCTGTGCTAGATGGTTTTTTTTTTTTTTACCATAACACTATTTCCAGTAATGATTTTTTGGGGAATTGTGTCCGCCGGTATTACCACGGGATTTTGTCCGCCGGTAATTTCGTATTTTGTGTAATTCTATTGCGAAAAATATTTTACCAGCGAATAATGTCTGTCGGTGTTACCGGCGCACACGTATCCGCCGGTAAATACGACAGTGATTTTGGTGCGTAATACGTGACACCCAAATCAGCCAAAGATCTGCCAGTAAAATGTATCAATGGACTACCCACCGGTAATCCTCCGGTAATTAGTAATAGACAAATTTTCGTTGGTAAAATGCGTATTTCTTGTAGTGTTATGAGTGTTGAGGAACATAACCACGACTTGTAAAATCTATATTTCAAGATTTCAAATGTCCATAAAAAGAATCGTGTCTCATAATTTAAGGTAGAAAGCGGAAAAAAGTAATGTAAACTGTTTGACAGAGTTTGTCGTCACTAAAAACATTGTTACACATTTTGCAAAAATCTTGTACAACATAATCTTTGATTTTGTCTACTATTGTTTTTGAGAGATTCGTGAAAATGTGATCTTTTTTTCATATTTGTTTTCACGATTGTGTTTGTCACGGTCGCACCTTATTAAGGATAATAAAGCTCGGTTATCGTGACTGGGGGTGGGGATTAAGAAGCGGGATTAGAAAGGGGTA
>JAYDZE010342705.1:0-17883 GCA_034509125.1 Monilaria moniliformis
AGAGGAGACAAAAATAGGTACATTCCATGAGTGATGAGGTAATGATATCCAAGCTTCACATACTTCAATTTCACAGATTTTTTGAAATCAGGGAGCTTATGTGAAGACGAGGCCGGAATCAAAGGCGTGCTAGCTTTCAATTCACTCATTTTTCACTATCTAATCTTCAACTCTCTGGCAACATACAAGGTTAATTTGAGGTCAGGAAATTGAATCACTAAAGATCTTAGAATTTAATCATAGAACCACGCATCATAAAATTTTGAGAGTATGATAAAGTTCTAATCCTAAAAACTGGATCTAAATAGCATATTTCTCGAATAATTCCATATTTACTCAAATACTTTTGATCAAAAACCAAAATCTCTCGACAGTTATTACCTTTCTGCTCTCTCTACAAACAAAATAGTAATGCAGCTAAAAACTCAAAAAATACCTACAAAATTAAGAGCACATCGTCACGAAATTAACAAGCGGAGGTAATGATGCAGAAGATTCACATTTCGACATCAGAATTTGACTTTACCATCAACGCTCGTGCAGAATAAATTTGAAAAAGGGGTGAAAAACAGAAAAACGGGATTCAGGTTATCGCAAGACAAGGCTGAAAGATAGGGCATCATAGAAAAGCTCACCTTTTTCTCCTGCAAATTTCCGGGAGAAACCGATCGTATGAGCGTAGAGAGAAAGAGAGAGAGGAGGGAGCTTGGGTCAAATTATAACATATTTTGATTTTGAATGCATGCTGTGTTGTGTATATTATGAGTTGGATCGTATATACAATTTTTTATTTCTTCTAGAAACAATATTCTTGTGTCGCCTCTCCTAAATCCTAACATTCAAATATTTAGAAATAATATTTTACTTGTTTTATTATTATTGTCTGTTTGATTATACACTATTATTAGGGTATGACTGCTCAACTAGCCACCTTTAGCTTTTCTCTACTTTACTTCAAATTTTAAATGATAAGTAAAACACAATTTAAATGAAGTCGTTTCTTTCGATTTCCTCCCTATTTGAAATTTTTTATTTTTCCTAGTTCTTCTTTTATTAATAGTGTGGGTGAATTGGATAAGGAATATGAGGTAAGCCCCTATTATAAAAAGGTTTTGTTCCAACTAAGTAGGCAGTAATTTAAAATTTATAATTATGAATTATATGTCAAAAAAGTTTTTGTTCAATATAAATGGGTAGGGTATTTGATTTTAACTAGACTGTCGGTTCGGCTAGAAATTCGACCAACGATTTCGTTTTTTAAACCGTAACCATTGATATACGGTTAAATCAAAACTGACATATCAATTTTACCGATCCGGTTCCGATTCTGAAGATTTTGGAACCGTGCCCGTCAATTAACCGTCGGTTTCTTAGTGCAGGCCACCGACAACTTTTCAGAGGAAAACCGGTTTTCTAACAAAAAAGTGTGGATTTGCATAAAATCGGTGGTTTTCCGACAAAAAACATACTTTTATGCATAAAACCGTCGGTTTACATAAACTTTTATATTTTTAATTTCTCACTTAGTTTTCAACTATAAATACCCTACCCTCTCATTCTCAAATCACACTCACACACTATTAACTCTTCTCTCCCAAACTCTCAATCTAATCTCTAATTTCTCTCCCAAATCAAATCTCAACTCTTATATTAACAAGAATTATTCTCTCTTCTAGTTCAATTTCTCTCAAGTTGTGAAAGTTCTACTTCAATTTCTCTTGAGTTGTGAAAGTTATGCTTCAATTTCTCTCAATTTGTATTTGTGCACATTATTATTGTCTCGAGCCTACCACAGATTCAGTTGCTGAATTGTTCATTATCTGCTAAAATTGTTATAAGGATCGCTGGTCACCGGAGACGTTGAGTGACTAAGAGTCCACCAAAAATGAAAATCCAACCAACGGTGTCAGAATAGGGGGCACATGACGTAGAATCATGTGATTTCTAAACATAAGGATGTATTGACATTTGCAACAATGGAGATTGGGGCTCATGGCCTCGTGCAGCACGACACCATGAGCATCAACCTCCACCATTGCATAAACCATTTTGTCACTGTGTTTAGAAATCACATGCTTCTGCATTATGTGTTTCCCTTATAATGTACTTAATTCAATTATTGTTTAGGTGGACTCTCAATCACTTAACGTCTCCAGGATGACCAATGATCCTTAGTCAATTGGCCCGATGCCCCAATCTACCAAAAAATAGACTAAACCAACTGTGATAGAAAGACAAATCTGTACAATGCGGAAGTCTATAATTTCTAGGCATGGGGACGAGTTGACACATGCAACGGTAGAGGTTGAGGTTCATTGGTCATGCAAACACGACACCATGAACGTCAACCTCTACCGTTGCATGAGCCAACTCATCCTCATGCCTAGAAATTACAGACTTTCGTATTGTACGATTCGATTGTCCTCATATAACAGTTGGTTCAATTCAATTTTTGGATGGATCCTTATGAAAAAAGAAGAAACGCAAGAGCCAATAGCTCGTTACAAGACATTATAAATTATATAACATTGATAATGTCTGGGGGTGAGCTATTTGCTTTTGAATTTCTTCTATTTTCATGGGCAGTTGTAATGTGAGTAAATCTATATTATTTAGGTTATGAAATTAGGAGTTTGTTTATCATTTAAATTTTATATTGTAATTTGTAAATATTCGATTATTAAATCAATATCAAATTATCAATGCATTCTATTTCTTTCTTTTACTTATTACTTATTCTTATATTTTATATTTAATTTTTCACATTCTATTTTTATATCTCAGTTCAATATTATATCCAATTATTCATCTTCATTATATAGAAATTAAAAAAATATTGAAAACTGGAAAATCGCCGAATCGGAACCAGAACCGGCCAACACAAGAAAAAAACTGCCGATTTTAAGACGAAATCGGAATAGCCAGTTACCGGTTCAAAACCAAAATCGCGGAGGCACCACCTTCTAGCTCGGTTACGATTTCGCTTCCACTGAAATCGTAACCGGCGGTTCCGCCAGGTTGAAGAACTATGGGCACCTGTAAATGGTAGTAACTCTACATTTCTACTTATGATTTTGAATTTTGAATTTTGAATTTTATTTAATCAGTTGTTTTATTTATACAGACATTGTGAATCAATTACTTAGTTGTGAAACAACGAGGATACCAATTAAAAGGGAACAACAAAGGGAGTAATTCACAATTAAGTTGTATTTAAAATAATGAAACACAGCCGTTAAGAAATGATTGTATTAGAAAAGTCAAGGGCGGCTACAGAGGAGACGTGGTCAACCATCTTTGAATACAGCGCAAACTTATAAACACTAAATAGCTAAATATATTTTAAATTATTTTATTATTAATATTATTATTTTAATTTATTGATACTATTAATTAATATTTAAATAACTGAAAATTTATCATCAGGTAAGTTTGCATAATCCCACGTAGTTTGATTATTATTTGGTTAAAGTCGATAGTTTATGGTAGATTAAGAAAAATGATGATAGTTGATGATACATTTGGTTATTTAGTCATTTATAAATTTAATTTTTTTTGTTTTACAATATTGAAATATACATTGATTAAGTTAATTTAAACTTTGATATTTTGAACATTTTTCACTTATAGCCATAACTGAATACTTTTTAACAAAAGTTTAGGAAAGTGTAGGAGGAGAATATTATTTCACTATTGGGAATTTTCGGGACTCGGGAGGAATAACCGTGATGATTAAATTCGAGATTTCTCATTTTTACAAACAGATAAGAACCAGAGAATTAAAATTATTTAGAATATTTGGATTTTTTAATTTGATAGAAAAATTACCATACTCGTAATGAAGCGAGCCTGAAAATTAAATTTATCTAAAATATTTGGATTTTCTCGTTTTATAGAAAACGCTAAGGTTACCATTCAAAGATGATCGTAACTTAATTATTAGAAATGTCAGGACGAAACTTCGATAAATAAAAAAACAAAATAAGAAAACCTAAACACATAACCAAAGAGAATAATTACAAGAGCATCCCGAGCGGGAGCTCTGTGGCGTGTCCCGGAGAGACGGGATGAAGGCGGGACGGACTGCGGCGGCCGGGGCGGGACAGACGTCCCTTGACGGAGGGAAATTTGGAGAGCCAACTCACCATGTACGCTCCCCTCCGCGGCAATAGGAAGTGCATGTTGAGCCCACTTGCACGCCTAGCGAGTGAGCTTCATTTTGATCGATTTTTTATGTTTATTTTTATTTTTTTAATTCAAAAAATCAAATTTTAAATGTATATCTTTGTAATTTTTTTCCCTTCACTATCCATTACTAGTCGTTTCCCAATAGATTCTTTCCTTTTTTTTCCATTTTTTTATAACCTCAAACCCTTCTATCCTTCCTATAAATACATCTTTTACATAATATCATAATCTTCTTCTATATTTTCTCTTTCAATCTCTTCTTCTTCTTCTTCTTCTTCATCATCATCATCATCATCATTCACACCAAATTCCAAATTTCACTATGTCCAGTGACGACAACAAAAATTAATGGTTTGATTGGTTTCTCCGTGAAGGCTATGATCCAACCACTCTACCATTTGATATACACAATATATTATTTAGAGGCACCACTCCAGGTTTTGCCTAGTCGTCGACGCCCTAAGGTCCATAAGTCTCTGACATCCCTACCCACGCGTTGGACAACATCAACTTTTCAATGAGCCATTCTAACGCGACATGCGAACGATGTACACCTCGAGGAAACGAAACAAAATTTTGAGATATATGTGGATACAAGCGAAGATCCGGTCGTCGGAAACAACCAAAAAGCTTAGAGTTGCTGAATCGTACAACGCAGTTGGCCCGTAACGCGCCCCGCTGTGCACATTTAAGAAGATTCGGTCTCATTTCGATCGAGTGAACCCATATATCTGCAGGTTCTGCGCCATCTACAACAACCAAAAGAAAGAATGACCAAGCAGCGCCTCATTGTAGAATGATCCAAAGTATCCAGAAAGATTTGGATATACTATAATAGGACTTTAATGTTAATTTAGTATTTTAATTACGTACTTTTCAACTTTTAATTATGTAACTTTAGTATTTTAATTATGTAATTTTGAGATTTAAATATGTTATTTTTAATAATAAATCATTAATTAAATTAAAAATTCAATGTAATTAGAGTGTATAAAAAATATAAAAAATAAAAACTGAATAAAAATAAGAAATGTGACTCATAAATAGTTAAAGAGAAGAAATGGATAAATGATAGAATTGTGGAAAAATAAAAAGTGATATGAAACCCAACCAAATGAAGGTAAAAGAATGTGGATTGTGTGTAATACCCTAACACCCCTATCTTAGTCTCGCCTCCTGTTTCCGAAATTGAAGGTCTCTGTATTTATATTAGATCAGTATTCAATTTGTATACCTTCCCTCGAATCTTCCTCGTTCCTGTTTCCTTCCTCGTTCACCTTCCCTCGAATCTTCAATCAAACATTAGTATTAAGTAAATTAAAGAATTCAACCGAACATCGAATTCATTCAAATTTTAAACTTCAAAAATTCAAATTAAATTATCGTTGAAAGATGAATTAGGATAACAAATATGACTAATCACCCAATAATGTGAATTAGTAATAACTCAAACACATAGCCCCCACATTTTTTGGCATTAGTTGAAATGTGGAACAGGACAGACACACAGACACAGCACAGCTGTGTGATTTCTTTTTAAGCTAAAAGCGACGCAACACAGCTCGGCAAAATGACAACGTTTGGGTTCCCAAATATTGGTGGTCACATATCATATTTCCATACAAAATCCATATCAACACTTTGAAATTATTCCCCATTCGTCTAAACATTATTCTTACAACGTGATCACATGTGGCTTGCTTCCTACTCATTCCTATCTTGACTAAAACAAAATTTTGCAAAAAAAAAAAAGAAAGAAAAGAAAAAGAAATATTCAACATGGAAAAAAAGTTCAAGCTCAAATCTTGGACCACGAAGTCATCCAAGACCTCTCCAGTTATTACAAGTAATTAAAAAAAACCGAGAGGCAATCCGACAATGCAAAAGCTAATGCTGGGAGGATGCCTTACCTTGCCCTGCAGTTGTCAACTAATGTGTATGTACAATTTGACATGGAATTCTCTACTCATCATTGTTTGGGAGACTATGAGGAGATATCTTTGGTGAAGACGAATTCCGCAACCAATGCAATGTGATCACTTCCCCATTTCTGGAATCGCAAACCATTACAACTTGAGCATTAATGGAAAGATCAGTCTATGCACATAACATGTCTTAGGATAGCTCCTGGAGATGTAAGGATGCTTTTCGACAATAAAATTATCAAGCTTCTATCAGGCTAGAAAAATGCTGTGAGGATGGTTAGCATCACTGAAATCATGCATGTCCGCATACAGCAATGTTTCATCAGTCATGAATTCTCATATGCAGATTATTGCTTATAGGTATTGCTGCTGTCGGAAACATAGAAATCATCCATTGTCTAGTTTCTGCAGTTCTCAAGCGCACATAATTCAACTTGGACAAGAGATTTTCATAGACTATATTGTTAAATCCATATCCCATGTCTGCTAGAAATGAGAAATCATCAAGAAAATTGAACTATCTGGCATGGTTTCCACTTTTAAGAAAATCAGAGATGTTGCAGAAACATCACTTATCTAAGAACGGGCAACTTCCTTAAAATGGTGGAGACAGCGGTGTTTAACAACATGCAAGAATTGTTTTAGAAATTACACGGTTTATACCTGTGGGAAATCCCTGAGATTGATGCATAACATGCTTGGGAATTGGAGCAAGTACCTTTACAGTTTCTAGACCTTGAGAATGCCTGGCATCATTGGATGATACTAAACTATATCAGCACTAGAAGTAGTTTCCCCGGAAAAAAAACACAAGAAGCAGTTTCCAACAGAGATGAATATCGAAAGATGCGCCACGGCTCATGAGTCACCATATATAATCAACTGTGCCTGAGAAAAGTTTGTGGTAGCTGGTGAAAAATGGCTCACTACTGGAATCTCTTAATTCTGAAGAACTCTGCAGGAGCTTGTTGTACCCAATATACATGATTGACGATCAACCACTTTCAAATACATTATGCATCTTAAACTAAAGAACAAACAATAGCTATAGTAAAGATACCTCAACTTCTGTATATGCACTAGTCAACTTCAAAGGGTGCTGGATGACCTTACAGTCTGCACTACCAGTTGCCAATTCTAATTCTGCTGGAGCCCAAGCGGATGAATGAATTGGAAATTTTCCGTATCAAAGATACTCTCCTGCTTGAAGTTTCGATTTAGAGTCTCATCTCCTTGATAATGCAGCTTTTGGTTGGGGGAGCTAGAATCTTTAGAATGCAATTCGCATAAGAATGACTCAGAATCTTCAGTGACTTCCTGTGTAGCATCATTAACTACTTTATCAAGTGACAAGGCCTCAAATTTCTGATCCAGTATGATATCAGAACTTGTAGATTTGAGGGAAGCAGATACACTGCATGTCATATCACCCCCCATTGAAGCTGAAGCAGATATTGCAACAGCTTCATGCTCGGACAAATTGGGCTCACCAGAACTTTTTGAAGGGCCCTCAATGTCAGATGAACCTGAGTTATAGTTCAAAGTTATAGAAAGATCATCTGAAGGATTTCCAGACAAGCACTGATGTTTAATATGGTTATCTGGGGTCTTAGATAATGTTTGCAAATATGATTCAACGTATTCTCCTCCTTCAGTTGCCTCAGAGTGGATATCTTTACTAGAAGACTCCAACATAGAAATTTCACCTGTGCCCTTATCGCACAAAATAGGAGAGTCGATGTCAACTTCAACTTTACTAACACTTTGATTAAAAACATTATGAGGGGCAGATGGTCTTGACATGCCCTCGGTTGCACAAATGTCTACTGCATCATGGTTAGGCAAGTCATTAACTTGTTGACTTCTATGTTCTACAGTAGAGCATGAATCAGTCTCAGAGAAAATCGAAGATCCAGGCTGAGAGTAACTTCCTACAGAAGGGGGACTACTGGAAAGGTTAGTACGGGGAAACTCCTGAGCATCTAAAGGCAAATCTTGTTGTTCGACTCTTTTAGAGTTGACTGCTGGAGCTTGGATAAAAGTATCAGCACATTCTGCCCTGGATCACGGAACAGACACACCAACTTAAATGATCGCCAATAAGACTTCACGGCCACATAAGGCAAATCATCTAACCAGCACACAAACATATACCAAAAATCAGGATAAACGGGTCTTGGTGCATTTATTATTTCAGCAGAGGCTTGTCCAGAGACCTTATCACGAGCCAATTCTGACAGATCTAGCTGCAGTAAGATATTGAAAATGCCTCAAACCTAGGGCTGCAATATGATCCAAGGGTTGACAGTAAAGCTGTACTAGTATTGATCTAAAGAAAGAAAGCAAAAAGAAAAGGAGCAAAAAGTACAAAGAAATTTAAAGCCAATACCTCTTTATCTTTGATAAAGTTGTACATGGGACTCTGGAGGAACAATAAGGTGTCGAGAAGGTCATCCAAATTCAGTGATAGACCAATAAAGGGTTAGGTTAGTTTGGATCCGATATTATATAGGATGCATAAAGCAAAAGAAATATTAAGATAACTTGATAATCCAATGTACGAACAAGCATACAACCTTGGGAGTGCAGTTAAAGTCTACACAGAGAACTATGGGAGCATCATTCCAAAGCTTAGAAACAGTATTTGCTCTTTCGAGGAGGACCCTGATCTGACAACAAAAATCAAATCCATAGTATATGTAGCAGGCCTTTCAAGATGGCTCGAACAGTTCATAACATAGGCTGGGTTAAGAAATGATGGTAAACAAAGGAGGGGGAGGAGAAGAAGGGGCGGGGGTGGATCCGCAATTACCCTTAACATATGTTCATTATAGCAGAAATACAAGTTAAGCATGGATTATTATCAAGTGACAAAGGTATGTCAACCAACAGGTGGACCAGAGAGCTGTGCAGTTAGTGTCATATCAGATATCAAAGTCAAATCAGAACCACATAAAGATAACAGTTGTACCTGTCCAAGCTTAATATCTCCCCTTTTAGGATTGAAAAGCACATGAATGTTGCAAACAACAACTCTGTTAGGGATTGCTGAACTGCAACAGAAAGATCTTGGCCAGCTTTAGCATAAGCAATATTGTTGTAAGAATAACAAAAGCACCAACAATCAGAACAACTTTTAAGTCTTATATACTGTTCATCTTCCATTAAAGTCACTCAATCCTTCTTTGTCTTCTTATATCTCTCTTGTTGCGGGTTCAAGCCAATGGGTGTTGTAGGCAGTTCACAAAACAGGTAATATATCAGTTTTCATGTTACTAGAAGCAACAACTGACTTGATTCACAAATAATAAATAGTTCGGATACAGAACATGTCATAATGCATATTCTCACTAGTTCATGGTATAATTAGTAAAAATCAATAAGCAAACTAACACCTAAAAGGATAAAGAATCAGAATTCTCATATTAATACAATATCTATAGCTGAACTTTCAGAGAATGGTCCATTGTCTTTGGTTATACTCTTGGTCAAGAATTTGGTAATGAACCTTTGAATCATATACAAGATGATAAAGGTGACAATTTTATGCTTATGAAGCATAGTTTTGAGGAATCAATGTTGCAAAATAGAAAGAAAAAAGAAAAAGAAAAAAACAAAAACAAAAACATAGTAATAAATGCAACTTGCCTTGTTGACAGGGTAGACGCCCCACTACTGATATCCCGCCCATTCAAAGACTATTCAACAAGAAAAAAATCATGATAAATGAAGGAATACATCAGTATAGTCTCAGTTGACGTTTACTCAGAAGTAAAGTGAAACTGTGTACCTCAAACACACATAACTGAGCAACATTGTCCCGAAGGCCTAGCCTATTGTATTCAATAGATTCTTCGAAAATCATCTTGAATCTAAAACATAATACACTTGGTTAATTCCATTGCAGGCTTATTTCATCTTGAACATGCTTAGATCTTTCAGGAATAAGTGGCAAGCAGTTATTATGCAGATACAGAAAATGAAATAAATAGAAAGCCAAAGTAGTAATTTTGGAATGCTAAGTCACACAACTCCTTTAGTAACAGTTTCAACAATGTAAACTGAACCGACAAAAGATGTCAGCATATGTTAATGAAAAAGTGATTTAAAATCAAACAATAACTTTACTTGTTGATATTTCAGACAGGGCATTGTTTTTTATATTCCGAAATTTTTAGCTGAAACAAATATATGCTGACTAAACTACTATAAGCTTTTGCAATTATTCCGTGAATGAATGATATGCAGACTATGGATATAAATTAATGTCATTATGCAATTCCCAGAATGACAAAAGCATTCAAGTTGAATTACATGGATATTAGTCATAATACACAATTAATCATCACAACCACTTGGAGAACAGACGATGATAATATGTTTAATATGCAAATTATTCCCAACAAAATGTGAAGATTATTAAACCTATATAAAAACCTATATACTTTGTGTCAATTCACACTTAGGGGGTTACATGTTGACTCTATTAAAAGGGAGGTATGTAAATGAGCAAGTAGAGCCTCAAATATAACCCTTAGACTAGAAGTACTAAAACCTGGAGATAATTGAGAAGCTAACAAATTAAATATTAAATGCCAAAATAAGTGCTTCCTGATACTTCAATTTCAAATGAATGCAATAAACTGGGAGTTCGTACCTTGAAACACGCCAGAATATAGCACAACCATCAACAGGATAACCAGTTCTCATCTACAAGTAAATTTGAAAGTGATTATCTAGTATGGTTTAGACATATCACTCTCTTAAAACATTCTCTAAGAGAAGTAATAGTTTAGAACTCTGGAGTTGATGAAGTTACAAATTTTCATAGCCTTCAAAGAAACTCTGAACAAGATTTACATACAAAATTAGAAATTAACACAAATAAACAAACTAATTGAGGAAGATGTGTGATGCAACTAATTTTAACACAATATCCTCCAGTAATGGAAACTATTTTCGGTCATTGAAGATCAAGTTCTTTGTGGTTCTCAGACAACCAATTATATACAAGTAACAAGGTACCATAACAAAGATAATATTACAGCAAGTATCTGGATAAGATTTCTTGTTCACTGCTACTCCGACATAAGCTTTTAATCCAGATAAGAAAGTAGACAATGAAATACATGCACACACGTGTAGAAAATAAGAACTGTTTTATAGATGTATGGGTTTCGCAATTCATAAAAATTACCAAGATGTTTCCTTATCTATGTTGTTGTTGGCCATAAGGTACCACCACAATCAAAAGCTAGTACCCTCCTTAGCTCCATTTGAAGTAACAAACTAACAATGGGTTTGTGTAACCAATTGACCAGCATGGAACCATAGGGAAACAGAGATTATCTTATTGGAACAGTTTTATTTATTCATGGCCAGTGAGTTTCAATGTAGTCACCAAAAACTAACGAATCATTATTCAATAAATTTGTCAACTGTAATTTTCTTCCACTTCACAAGTTTGTGTACACCATTGTTCACCATTATTAGTATTTACTATTTAGTAGACCAGAAATCTAGTGAGTAATCTAATTGCTTACCTAAAAGGAAAACACAATTCTGTCAATGAAGTTCAATTATCCAATAATCAACACACAATGCATCAGGGACGACCCGTATTTATACAGTATTATCGGGGCAAATAAGAAAATTTCCAGTAAAAAACATTGGTGCAAATAAGAAATTTTCAAGTGACCTTCCAAATGCCATTGTATCCACGGGGCTTCAGTTCTGTCTCTATGTCTTGGAATCTATCAACCTCCTGGATTTTCAAATGAAAATGCAAATCAAGTTAAGAGATAAATAGTTATGTCTCTTCCAAAGCTACTAAAGAGAAAATGTCAGCCATCAAAAAAGTTGCAAGACATGATCTACAAAAAGCATCAGGATGATAACCTGAAAACACAAAATGTCAGCTGAGCATTATCCAAGCTCAAAAATGATATTTTTCTTGCGCCAATTCCAGTCCATGATATAGCCGGGAATATGAAAGTAAAGTTTGTGCCAGTGATCGGTGGCCAAGTAGTCAGCCAGTATGTTTTAAGAGAGAACATTGAATCGCTCTGCAACTAGATAGCAAGAGACTCAGGGTAAACTGAAACATGTTGCAGCATAAGGTGGAAAATAAATAGCGGCATGATATACGACTAGTTATAGAAGCACAATAAGGATATGAACCATCATATCTAAATAGCATATCTCATGCTCTCAACCACATGAATACAAGCCAAGTCCCGTCTTTCACAAAAAACAATAACTTAAATCATAGAAGTGTTTATAAAAACCATGGCAGGACTTCTTAAATCCATACCGAACCTTCAGTTAGAAAAAAATTCATTCTTTTACGAAGATTAAGGGAATGAACATGTAAGACTGCACTTCCTCATACTTTTCCACATTGAAAAACCCTTACCTTTTGATATACAAGCAAAAGAAGCAACAAGCATAAAAACTGTATTATTTCAAGATCTTTCAGTTTTTTATGTTAAATTAGTGCACATTCAAGAAGGTTGATAGGTACAAAAAAGCTAGTACTTAGTAATCTCAAAGTAACACTACACCGTATTTCATATAATTTCTCATTAAGCTTCCATACTAATTCAACTTGTTCAACTAGACATTATTTCAAGAAAAATGAACCTGACACGAAGAATTACCACAATGAGGAGGTAGCTTCAATTTCTTGTACTCCCACTCTCTATAATCCGGAGGCTTCGTGGCCCTAGGCCTGAACTGCTGCCGCATTTGCTGTGGTCTAAACTGCTGATATTACCAGAAGCTGGCCCTCCCTGCTATGGGAGCTTAATCGGGCAAGGCCCCGGGTTCTGATCTGCCTGCGCGATTGGTGGCCCGGGCTGCTGAAACCGCAGTCCAGGTCTATACAGCTGCTGAGGCAGAGGGACAGCATTATAGCTAGGCCGGAAGCCGCGATTGGCATTTTGAACCGCACTGGAGTGGGAATCGCCAGACACAAATTCCGGTCGGTCTCCAGGACCCGCCGGCCTATCGCAGTAGCCTCTCCCGAATTGGGAACGGCCACCTCTGAACTGTAAAACAACAGTAGTTTAACTCTACTTGAAAATTTATCATTGCATCATTAGAATTTGAACTCAAGATATTGGCTGTATTTTGAACAAAAATTTTTCCAATTGCTAATTAAGTGATTCAACCAAATATTTTACGTTAAAGAAAGGCGAAAAATAAATTGCGCGGAGAGAATTCAGCTCTGCATGTGTTATTGATTGCTCACGTGTGGGCGATAGGACATAGCGGCGGCAGCGGAATCTGCAGTGGCGACGGCGGCGAGGGAACTAGTGTTTAAAATTATACAACTTCTAAACTGACAAATGCATAAATTCACTGAACCATTTTCACGACGGTAACTATAAAACCATAATATTTTTTTTTTGATATTAAACCATTATTAATCTACAATTATGAACAAAGTGGAAAAAGAAATAGAAATAGAAAAAGAAGCAATCTCGACTTTTTTTTAAAAAAAATTATTAGAAAAGATTAATTATGAAAGAGTTAAACAACAATAAATTCACAAAAGATCACACTTGAATTTATATTTTTATTCAAATCAGAACAATCTAGTTAGTAAATCAGATACAATTAATAGGGAAATTTTTATTCTGTGACATAATTGCATCTACTACAAACAGCACCACTACTTTTCTGGTTCTTCCCCGCCGTATTTCGTCTGATCGAAATCGTTCATTTTGGGGTCTGAGCAAACGATGTCGTTCTGCTCATCTCTGCCGTCTTTTAACGCCTCCAAACCTCTTAGTCTACGCTTTCGAGCCTGCGCTGCCGACGTACCGGATTTCTTCTCCGCCGACTGGTATTTCTATGTAGTTTTCTACTTATTTATGGTATTCGAAGCAGGTTGCTGTTTCACGACTATTCTTTTTTCTGAAATTTCCTTCGTACAACTGCCGATTATGTTTGGGGAATAAATTTTGTACGAGTAATCGAGTATACAAGTTTGATTGATTTTCAGCTGGTCTAAATATTATTGTTTTTTTAATGTATAATTTCTCGTTTCTCTCAATTTCTTTTTCTGGAACTGTTGATTTTATATACGTCTTAGAAGCGATTGCTGTTGAGAAGCCAAATTGCATTAATTTGTATCATCAATTTGTTTTAGTAATTTCACTTGTTGTTTCTTAGTGATTAGTTTTCTGTATATGTATGAAGATCTACTGTTTCATAGCTGAATTGCAGAAAAGTATCCAGCTGCCAGTTTGCACGTACATCAAATTTAGAATTTAGACATGATAACTCCATCAAACATTCAGTTATAGTCTTTGTGATCATTCAGAAAATTGAAGCATATCAAATCCGTGCCGTCTGTAATTGCTTCTATTGTAAACCACGGTGCTGCTTCATCTGTGTTTTACTGATTCAAACAAAGAGTTTTATTGTGTTCTTAGCAAGCTACCTTCTTACATGTATCCTTCCATTTGGCTCTGCACTGATAGTATTTTAATTTGGCCTACAACAAGCTCTACTTGTGTTCCAGTAGTTTTTCTCTGATCCACAGCTGCTAATAAGTATTTTGATGTCTGTTTGCAGGCTTGAGTCTCGTAGGAAAAGACCTTTCGGTCCAAGATTGAGTGTAGATTTCAAATTTGCAAACTTAATTGATTAATGTATACCGAAGTATTTATCTTGCAGTGTGCTGATGAACTTCTTTTCCTTTTAATTGCTGTAGTTTAGTGCAGACGAGGCTGTTAGATGCCAACTAGATGCATTGATGTTCAATGACCAACCTCGGCCCGATTATGGCATTGAAGTCATGTATAGGGTAATTTGAAATCTTCCATTGTGTGGAAATGTTTAATTTTATTTTGATGCTTTCAGCTGGGCGACATAATTGGATGACATGTGATAACAGTTTGCAGGATTTGATCCCTTCGAAAGATCTACCTATTTCGGGCCCTTCTTTGACTTAGGTCAGGTAAGTAAGTCTGATGCTTTTGTATTATCTCTCGTACAACCGAAAGCAAGACTGACTAGTTGCTCAGAAGATTTCAGTTGCGAAGCATGCATGTTAACCTGTAGAGTTCTTCTGCAAAAAATTGGTGTCCATATGATATAGTTAGAGGTACTTATGGTTTGGTTTTGGTTAGTTTTGACCGACTGCTTTTAACAAAACCAATAGAGTCAGCTTTTTAATATTTCAACTCTCGTCCAAACCAAGAAATACCAGAAATATGCAAACCATGAATATTTTGCATTTGGATAGGATTTATTTATGTGGTCAATTGGATAAATAAATGAATATATGAAATAGAACATAATTCCAATGATTAATTTCCAATTTTAGCTAATGACATACTTAAATATCATTAAAACGAATACAAATATATATATCCAATTAGGTTACTGAAAATGGAACTGACAACGTAAGTTAGATTATAGTTCTATCCTCTGGAAACAAGTATAACCTATAGATCATGGATCAGAATTATTGTTTTTATTTTCTTCATCCAAAAACAAAGCAAGATTTCACTTTGCAAAGTATTTAAAACCAACACCATCTATTAGGCAATCTAAACTAGGGTTTTGGTTTTGCATCAGTTTTATTTGGTAATGTTTTAATACTCCTAGTTATTGTTGTTTCTAACCATTAGCTCTTTATGTCGCAGTTTGAAAGATTTAGGCGAATATTTCACCATTCAAGCTACAGAGTTCTACTTGGCCACCGGGAAAGAAAGATCTTGAGCAGTTTAAATGTTGATGAGGTTAGTCTGTTCCAGGTATCCACTTTGAAACCTAGTATGTCCTTGTTTTCCTCTAGTGATCAGTATATGTGGAACAGTATTGCTTTAAGCAGAGAGTGTGGGTACGAGGAGCTCGACCTGAAGAGGAAGAAGTATTCCAATTTACTATGATTCAGGTTAGCTACCATTCTTTATGCTAATGACGTAGCACCAGCAGAAGCTAAATTACTGTGCGATCATCGATTATGGTATAATTCATAAATCTTTTTTAGCGAAGAAATAATTTATCAAGGTACTATAATCAAGTAATTCTACATTTCATTTTCAAATTTGACATCTCCAATCTTTAGAATAGATTAGTAACAAATGATGGAAGACTTGTGCAAAGCATCATTGATAAATTCTCCTGTTTTCAGAGAGTTGGTGGTTCCTGGGATGGTTATTGGCTGACGGAGTCTGTACTTCACGACGGAGATAGCTTTTCCGGTGGTGTAGCATATTAAGCCAGCTACGAAGAGGGCTGACCACATGTATATATCACATTTCCTATTGAAACATAAATTGTTGTGTACTTTTTAATTAGGATGTATATACATAGCAATCAGATTCATAGAATCTTGCCATTAATCCTATGATTTTGAAAATTTTAAACCAAAGCAAACAAGCTGCATCGAAATGAAATTGAAAATATAATTCAGTTTGATAGGAACCAAAAAACTTGAAGTGTATTTCTGGTAATTGATACAAAACCAGAAAATATATAAAGCAATATCATCTATATTTTCAGAAAAAAAGTAGGCCACATAAAGCAATCCAGACTATCCAGTTGGCATACGTCATACTTTTCTCTAGCTGGGGAAATCGAGTAACACACACAAACACGCAGTCGTTTGAAGATGAAGCAAGCAGAGAGGAAGGGGAAGGCAGTGGTGGTCGGCGGCAGCATAGCAGGGCTGTCGTGCGCGCACGCGCTGATCGCCGCCGGCTGGGGAGTGGTGGTGCTGGAGAAAACAACCTGCCCGGCGACGGGTTGCGCCACCGGTGCCGGACTTGGCCTCGACCCTTTGACGCAGAAACTCATCAAGTCATGGCTCGATCAACCCCATTTGCTTGACCTCACCACATTGCCACTCAACATTGATCAAGTAAACCACCTTTTCAATGATTTTGATTATCGAATTATAGTTCTGTATCAAAGAAATCACTGATTTACTGAAAAAAAATAGGAAAACTACCTAGTTCACATTGATAATATTTTTTTTATTAATTTTCAGATTACACACAAAACAGAAGCGAAACACACACACACACACGATTGTGCTTCCAATCAGAGCTTTAATTAGGCTGGGATCAGTAGAATGATTTTTTTTCAGTTCCTTAAAATATGTGCAAATAATCACAATTCAGTTTGAGATTAATGAATTTCTGGTGGTAATTTTGTGAAACTATAGAATGAAGCAACTGATGGGGAGAAGAAAATCAACTGGATGCTAACAAGGGATGAGAACTTCAATTTTAGGGCAGCACTCTGGTCTGATCTGTACAGCCTTCTATACAAGGCATTGCCTCCAGAGACAGTCCGCTGGGGGCAAACATTTCTTTCCTTCTGCGTTTCCGACGACCAAAATTGTGTCAGAGTGAAGACTAAATCTTCTCAATCTGGAGAGATAATTGAGGTTGTAGGTGATCTTCTTGTGGCAGCTGATGGTTGTCTCTCTTCAATACGGCAGAGTTTCTTCCCTGAGCTTAAATTGAGGTTTGTGAATCGGTTGTTGATGATTTAGCTGAAATTTGGGATGTGGTTCCTTTGACTAAATCGCAGATTCAGTTAGATATTCAGGTTATTGTGCATGGAGAGGGGTCCTTGATTTTTCGGACAATGAGGATTCAGACACCATTCTTAGGCTCAAGAAGGCTTTTCCTGATCTTGGGAAATGCTTATATTTCGACTTGGGATCAGGAACTCACTCGGTGTTTTATGAGCTGTTGAACAAGCGGATCAATTGGATTTGGTACGTGAATCAGCCGGAGCCACA
>JAYDZE010342816.1:0-17882 GCA_034509125.1 Monilaria moniliformis
ATCACCGCCAGGTTTCTTCTTTCCTTTACTGCTGTAAGACTCTGATGATTGAACATAAACACGCTCTTTCTCTTCCGAAACTGTCTTGCCATCATCTTCGTCCTTGTCATCAACCTCCACAAAGTGGCCTGATAACTTAAGAGCAGCATCATGGAAAGCATGCCCTGCTGGTTCTCGATGCACCTTGATTGGAAGGCTATTGGAGCAAACTATGATTGGTTCACCATCCACAATTTCCTCAGAGTAGGTAATCAGAAGCACGCTTTTCCGAGAAGTCATATCCATCACTATCCACATAAAAATATCTCCATAATAAGCTACCAATTGCATTTAACTATAGAAAAACCACAGCTAATACGCTGAACCACTAAAAAACAATTGAACGTAAAACAGAAAAAATTCCAAAACATGAAATACATGCCGCACAGAGATATAAAAAATCAAAGCAGCAAGTTCAAATTAAAGCATTCAGCTTAGTTCGACTATTCAACGATTCAACAGCGGACTCATAAAGAAGAAAGATATATTTCTCTGTGGAGAAAATTAGAGAGGTAAAAAGAAAACATACATGCGCTAATCGAGAATCTGCAGCGAACGTTCCAAGCATGTAGTAATCTACCGCCGCCGTTGCCGTTGCCGCCGCCGGGAGTATGGATGGGAGGAGAGCTAGGGTTTCTGTAATTGCTATGCAACGAGGCAAAGCAAACAGACAGGAGAGATGTTTGGAACGAGAGGCCAATGGCTCTTATATACGGCGCCGTTAGTTGGAATTGGGCCCAGAATAGATTGGGCCTTTTGGGTATTTACCGACTTTAATGAGTAGTCGTTAGTTTTTTATTTTTTTATTCTTCTTTTTTAATTGGTCGGGCCGAGATAAATCCCTAATTTGCAATGTGGTTGGAGGTGAGCTTAGAATAAAAAATTGTATGAACTTTTCTTCATTATGAATTACGAGTAAAAGTTATTAATTTTTTACATATAAGTTATTATATTAAAAATAATTATTTTTATGGTTAAATGTGATTGTGCTAAAAGTGATTATTATTATGAATAAAAGTAGATTTTTCTTAAAATTAAAAGTGACTCCGTTAAAAGTGACTGTTATTATGAATAAAATTAATTATTTTTATGAATAAAAATCACAATGTGTTCCAAATAAAAAGTGACCAATTTTGTAATTAAAAGTAACTAGTGCAAAAGTGATAGTTGTTCTTAATAAAAAAATATTATTTTATGAATAAATATTTCTATTAAAAAAAACTGAACCAGAGCGTGTCGGGCCTGGTCGAACCTGGGTGCAATCCAGACTTGATACACGCGCAACCAAGGATTAATTGCATACCTTCAATTTGATGGAAAATATTACCAATATCATATCCTGCAAGATTGTACGAGACAAAACGATGTTATACGAGACTTGTTATAACAATACGATGTTTCCCATACCTTAGCTCGATTTTCTACGCACTTCCTTTTCTCCAAATAGGAAAAGACAAAATCCAAATTCATAATAAGACATAAATATTATAATAATAACATAAATTGCACATCATCTCATGAATATTCTGAGGTTTAAAGTTACATACAACACACTTGACGTAATACACAAACTAGAGGTGCTTGCTGTTAGCTCCACACCACACCCACGTCTCTAGTCTTCTAATCCCAGAAAAAAATAGAGAAGGGGAAACTGAAGACCTAAGATGGCTCACATTTCACTAACACCAAGCACTCCTAACACCATCTCTTTCTATGTATGTACATAGGTTGAACATCTCCTACAAACATCGCTTACAAAAACCAGCTCTCACGTGTTCATTTTGCCTGTTTTCACCTGTAGATCTTTTCTCTTCACCTTGACGGACTTAGGCCTGTGCATCTGCTTCGAGGGTGGGCCCACCAGCAACAGACGCGACATCACATAGGATAGGAGCTCCTCACGGTGAGAGAACGTGAAGTCCAAGTGTGCGTACTCGAACTCGCTGAAGGACACCTCCACTCCAGCATCCTTCATCACCTTGTAGTGGTTCCTCACCATGGATGGCTTGATCACCCTGTCCTTCCTCCCTGCCACGAGATCGACAGGGATGTCGATCAAGCTGTAGTACTCCCCCAGGTCCAACGGCTCTGCGGAACCATACACCTCCATATTCGCGGCTTGACTGCCATAGTCGAACATTGCAAACTTCTTGGAGCGCTTCATCTGCGCCAGATGCAGTGCCACCCTAAACGCGACGCCTGGCATGTCGTTCATATTGTAGTGAGGTAGACCTAAAACCCCAACCCAGTTTGAGCTGTCCCCACCGACGACATAACTCATGAGTGTCTGTACCAGTCCCCCGACAGCAGGTAAGTTGTGGAAGTCGCGAGCCAACTTATTTAGCAGCATACGGAAAAACCTAGTGGGAATGTAGAAGGCTGGCAAGAAAGGTGCTAAGAGAGGAGCAACCAGAAAAAATAGGTACTCCGATACCGTGAATACGACGGTAGAATCATGGTGAAAGCCAGCTGGTGAGAGCAGGATCATTCTAGACAGTCTATGGGGCTTTTCCTCTATCCGACGAGTTATAGCATACATCAAAATCGCAGCTCCTCCCAGGCTGTGACAAATTGCACAAAGTTTGTAAGGTTGATCGCTGTTACTTTCTTCCTCGGGATCAGATTGGTTAGACTTCAATTCAGAAATCTTAATATCGTGTATCTTCTCTACCATTGCTGGTATATCTTGAGTCCCATGCTCATTAATCGAGTATTTCCAATATCTGCACAAATTCAGTTTAATCAAGAACGTTAAAGAAAAGCTAACCTCAATAAGGTTAATCCTCCAAAAATGGGTATGAGACATAATAAACTCTAATGATTTCCCATAATGGGAAAACATAATGGGAAAATATACTAATATACAATTTGAATACGTAGTAGTCAAGAAATATCATAAACAAATAAGAAAAAGCATCTTCCAATATGGGATACCAACTTCAATCAGCGACAAACATAACTAACGGGGACTAATTCTATAGTTCAACAGTACACATGAAGGTTGATCTTAAGAACGCTGTATGATTCGAGCAATAATCCAATCAATTTTGATAAGTAGACACTCATTTGTTATAATATTGAAATCCACCTTGCTCTTGTTTCTCCACAATTGAGATAAATCGATGCATCGACTGCTAATCTAAGATTCAATTAGGTTTGTCTTCAAAGTTTCAAGAGGGCACAATAACTAAAAATGCTCATCAAGATGGATAATTATATAAATTGACTGTATATCCGATGAGATAACTCTTGGTGATCTCTCAATATGCACTCACTTATCCTGTCAATGATAGTTTTAGAGACTTATTTCACAAGATAGGCAAATAAAATTTATGGACCTCATAAAAAATTAGTGTGTTTCCACGAGACACAGTTGTTCTCTTTGTTTTTTGCCTTCACAATTTAGTTTGGTCTTTCTTTGAGCAAATGTAGCATATCAAGTACCTACAATGACTACACTTCCCATGTGCAAAGTGATGAACTACAGATTACAATCCAATGGTAATCTTAGATCTTACAGTTATTTAGTGGCAGGATGATGCCTAATTTGTGGGATTGGAGAATGGGAACCACACAAATCCATGTAATATGTCAATAGGTTCCTTCAGAAGCAAATCCTAGCATCAGCATAGAGATTTCTCCTTGCAATATTTATTTGGCTCTTTCCTCCTTGAGAAATTTAGTAAGAGTTAAAACCAAATTAACATTTTTTCAGGTAGATTATCCCTGCCCTCATAAACATTGAACTGCCCGCAATGGAAAACTGGATATAAAAGGAGCAACTCAGATACAATATGGAAAAAAAAGCGAACTGACTAAGAACATATACCAGCAATATAACAATGTTTCCTCCTTAGATACTGTTGGAGCTTATTGTAAACTTACTCTGTGATTATCTGATCAATAAATTGTGACCGGTTTTTTTTTCCAATGTTATTGATTAGTATGCCACAAAATAAGGAGCCACTTACTGCCGTGATGAGATTCTCTTGTTGATATGTTCTCTTGAAACCAATCCCCGAAAGTTTCCAAGAAAAACATCATAACCTGCATATGAGAGGGGAAAAAAATCAATATCACGAATTATACATGCGCTAGATATGTTTAAGAACCAAGTTTAGCTATTGGTATATCGTACGAACCTTGATCAAAGGCTGCAAAAGCAGGAGAACCGACAACACCATTTGACACCCAACTGTAAAATTATCTGCTAATGTTAGAATATTGGGTAAAATACAACAAAATCATTTTTAGGATTGACAAGACACAATATCAAATGCAAAACACATTACTATATAAGACACGTGAGGTAATTAGGAACTATCAATAGAATATCCGATACTAATAAGCAAATTGAGACTTCAATTTTACAAAAAAAAATTGGTACTAGATGACAATTTACATAACAAAACTCAAATTTCAGTCAATCGTGATGGAACCACACCTTTCCGTCATACATGATAAAAAATAGTCAGATGGTAAACTGGTCAGTAATTTTGGTTTATTGGTTATCTGGTTTTGTTATGTACAACATATATGAAAGAGAAATGGACATGCCACCTCCCAATCTTTCTGGAAAAGTCATGTTGGTAACCCTAAGTTTAGCTTCATAATCTATATGTTTTTTGTTCATTTCATTTCTGTTTGTAATCCAGAAACTTACATTTCTGTTGTTTGTTTCCCCCAGCTAAGAATATTTGGCAGTGACACCATGACAAAGTAAATGATATGATGATGCTAGGTGATTCAAACATAAGTAGCAAAATAGTAGCAGACACAGTGATTGATTATTGCCAGAAACATTTTGCAAAGGTCCAATGTATAATATGGTAAATAATAAAGCAACTTCAATGTGAGCTGTACCAACTTACAGCCTTGCATGTAGTGGAGATCATTTGATTAAGATTAAACTTACCAATTTCAACGTTAATTAGAAGACATTACAGGTCAAAACAAGTTTTACTTCACTATGAAATATCAGCATGACTGATAACTTACCCCATAGATGAATCTAATATTCCATGCTGCAGATAGACAACTTTTCGTGAATCTCTCCTGCATTAAGTTTACAAACATCAAAGTGCAATTTTATATTTTCTTTTTCGAGAGGAACATCAAAGTGCTTCTGATTTTAAACGCATTAAAACAAAAAGTGAACCAGACAACTGATCATGTTATGCTCACGAACCTTGGAATTCTTTCCAGAAGAAGTACGTAGCCATCAGCTGTAACCACACGGATGGCTTCATAAGGATACCTAAAACAGGAAAAGAAAATTGAGAAGAACTCTTAGATAGATAAAACTTATTTTGCCCTTTAGCTGCCGATACCCTAACAAAAATACATACAGATTAGCATATAATTCACAAGGAATAGTGACTTGGCTTTTGAACACTAGAAAAGAAATAACATGGGGGGGGGGTTGATCTAAAGTGGCAAGCCACCAAAAGGTCAAGTTTCAAACAGAAAAAACAACTACACATCATGACCTCAATGTACAAGCACTTATTTCTAACAGAATTGATAAAATGTTCAGCAAATCCCTGCGAAACTGGGGCCCAACACATAACATCATTTAACCTGTTTATATGGAAGCACGAGAGAGGAAATGACCACAGAAAAGATATCACTAGATCAAGATATCACTATATCATGTTTCTCATACCCAAGCTCCGTTATGACATCTTGACATGTCCTGGCATCTGTATTGAGGTTGAAAGACGTTTTCCTTTCTGAAGGAGTTGGATCCTTATCTGACAGAACAGTAGTGGGGCAAGAAGTGACAAAATCCTCAGAAGGAATGTCTTTGTGAAAACTGAGTTTGCATAAGAACCACCGGCATACACTTCTCAAGGTATCTGCTGGAGAGAGAACGCTATGGGCTGCCTTGTGAACAACATCAAATGCAGATTCTATGAAAAACTCAATTGCTAGGTGGAGATCCTAAAAAGAAAAAAGATATTAATCAGGCTTTGGTAACATAACTGCAATCAAGATATAGTGCAGTCAACTCATGGTCCTACAATAAGAAATATATCATGTGACCGTTCTTTTTATCATTTCTGTTTTCAAGCACATATATTATATCCTAAGTAGGTTGAGGGCCTGACAAGAAAAAGAAGAGGAATATTGTGTATATGTCAATCAGTTAGCCCTCCTCTTATATTTCACATTTTCGTTAAGTTGTACTTAATTAATCATTAGGTTGAGAGCCAGACAAGGAAAAAAAAAAAAAAAGAGAGGAATAGATGTACATATGTCAACGAGTCAAGCAACATCTCATATTTCACATTCCTGTTGAGTCGTAGTTAACAAACAAGCATCACAGGATTACAACAAATGAAAAGCAGTTTAAGAACAGGAATCACAACATCAATGCTCAAAACAGAGACTATGTTTAAGATACCATTGTGGGTATTGTATACCAGGAACTGAAAACAAATGTAACATGGTCCCATCATCATCTTGGAAAAAGATTATGTAAATGAGCATTGAAACATACCTCAACAACGCCACGTCTGCGATCAGTGGTACGTTGAACAAAATGATCCTTGAGAGTTTGCAGTCTTCTAGGAGATTGTGCAACTGAAGGATAGTTTCCTGACCTCATCGGGGCTTTAGAAGTAGGAAAAGCTGAATTAATGAAATAAAGTGGAAGGCCAAAAAGTAATTTCACGGGAAACAAAACCCATGAGATTATATATCTTATCCACCATATCCAGCTTCTATTCTGTTTCGTAAAATTACTTTCTCGTGAGAATCGGGAACTTTGTGACAGAGGAGATGGAGGATAAATATCACAATCTTCTCCATCGGAAGGATAATCCACACTTGAGGACGTGTCAGAATCAACAGAAAATTCATGAATGAATTGATTGAAAGACGATACGCCACTGCACACATTCAAATCATTATTTCATGTCAAGCAAGAATTTTTAAACAACAATTCATATAGTGACAGAAGACAAGGGTGGGTACCAAGTTTTCAACTCAGACATAAGTGATCCTATCTTCTGTGTCTTGTAAGATTTTAAATTCCTTATATTAAATTCAAAAGATGTACCAAAATCCAAACCTAACAAGGATACATGAAAATCTCAAACTAAGGAGGTTTGTGCTTAATTTTTAAATGGGTTAGCCCCATACATTCAAACGAGGGGAATAAATATGCAGCATGCAGTCTCATCAATATCTTAGCACATTAGACAAAAAGGAATACCCTTCATTTAAGTGTCTATTCAGTCTTTTTTCTCAAAAAAAGAAGAAGTGTCTATTCAGTCTTTGACTGCACATTCAGGACTATCTTCAGAAACAAATATATGATGCTGTCATCTTCAAAGCAACGCTGAACATAATAATGAATAAATCTGCTAAATTTGAAGGAAATAAGACATGAAAGCTGGATAATTATTCACAGAATGAATACTGCAGTTCTTTGAAGATTTTATATTGAAAGAAATGAAACCTACTTCTCCATCCAACGAGGAAGTCGAGGTCCACGGAAAGTTGGCCTAAGCTCCCAACCATGAATGCCTTCAAGAATAGAAGCCTTCCCAGGCAAAATAGACAGTAATAATGCTGACACTCCATTTATAAATCTCACAATATTGTGCAGAGATTCATAAGTGAACGTCTTTACCGACCTAAAACATTATATCAACA
This sequence comes from Monilaria moniliformis, assembly GCA_034509125.1. Lineage (NCBI taxonomy): Eukaryota > Viridiplantae > Streptophyta > Magnoliopsida > Caryophyllales > Aizoaceae > Monilaria > Monilaria moniliformis. The sequence continues at coordinate 7,702 of JAYDZE010342816.1, forward strand.
GGGCAAAGAATTAAAAGTATAACATTTCTGGTGTATCATAATATGTCTTTCATACAAAAAAAATATGAAAAGGAGAATAAATGGCTCAGAAGAATCATCATAAAATGTATGGAAGCATGAGAATCACTTCAACACTCTCAAGGTGGTACTAATTGCTGACATCTTGTAAAGTGGAACAGGTCCTGAACTATCAAATTCACTATTTCAATAGTTTGTGGTCTGAAACTCGTTCACAAAGAAAGCGAAGATATATCATGCTTCATGTAGTATGAAGTATTTTTAAAAAGTAACATGGTGCAATCATGTCGTTTTACATGCCTTACTGCACAAATGCCCCACTTGATAAATGACAAATTTGTCCTGAAACATGTTTATAAGTAGGGGTTAAGACACAGGGGAGAACTTATAGATACCTTTCCATACTTTGTATTTCATCAAGTTATAAATACAGACTTTATCACAAAGAACATTCCTCAGAAGCTCAACATAAACAATGCTTGCGCTCGGTGGATATTGATTGTAGCACATGAGAATTCTCATCATGCTCCGACAATAAAAGGCATCTACTTAATCGGACATATTTCATTATTCTCATATTCATGTCTAACCATTCTCTGCCTCCAGTGAACATAAAATTGCTCCATTTTGATGTTCGGTCATGCATATACAGTCTCAACTCCGTATTAAGAACAAACAAACACATTTTGGCCTGCCACTGAATGGAATATAATTTACTAATTCTCCCCAAAAAATCCAATTATTTCAACAAACAAGACTAGTTCGTGTTGATTCCGCCACATACCCACCCACAAGCAGTTCCTGATCAAATATGTAAATCTGACTCAATTAATAGAAACTGTCTTCATAGAGATCCCTCCAAAAGCCAGCTAATTACCGTATATGCTCAAATTACCATATGTCCTCAAATTAAACTAACACCCTCAATCTCTAACCACTGCGCCGCAACAATGAAAAGAAAACATATAATAATTAACATAATTCTACAAACATAGACAAAAATGAGCCAAATTTCTAACTAAACAGAATAGCAGATAGCTCCCAGATCAAATCATATTCATCAGCAAAAAACAAAGCAAGTTAATGAAACAAATTATGAAATACTAAAACATCATTAAGGCGCGCGAAACGAGGTAGAAATGGGAAAGAAGACTCACTCTTTGGTTACAGCGAGAACATTGTCAACAGCCCTTTGCATCGCAATCGGTATTCTGCCCCTCTTTTTTAGTTTGCTTTTTTTTGTAAATTTTCTTTGTCTTGAAGAAAATCCCAAAAATAGTGCTGGAAATTATCCAGGAGAGATACGAATCAAGGAAAAAATTGAGAGAAATGTGGAAGAAGAATAGGGATTGACAACAGGGAGAGAATTTGTGGAAGCGGACAAATCAATATGAGGTGTGTGCAACGACGTCGATTCTTGTCGTCTGGATTAAGGCTGCAGAAGCCATGGTTATGCACCCAACAATAAAATATAACTGTAACTTTGTTTACGTGGTGTTCCTGCGTTCCTTTCCCGATGACGTGGCCCTTACGTGGTCGGTAATCCCAATTTCCCTTTTTTCTTTCTTTTGCATTAATGATTATTTATTTGAAATTAACCAATTTAGAAAATATATCCTTCTTTGAAAGGCGGTTGGCCATTAATTAAAGTATTGAATAGCTCAAACTTCCAAGTTCGGATAAAAATAATATTTTTTCCGTCCACTAAAAATAGTCTTAAGAGTAGACGGCTCGAGTTATTATACACAATTGGTAAAATAAGAGAAAGAAGTGATTTGGAGAAACAAAAAATGACTGATGTAATGATGTGAGAAAATTTGTAAAAATGAAATGAGACTAATTTTGGTGAACGGATCAAAATGAGAAAACAAAACTATTTTTAGTTGACGGATGAAATAATATACATGGCTGGGCTGGGCAAGGCGGTCGTTGGATTTCGGTATTTTTATTATTCTAAAAAAATTTATTGTCTTCTCTATTTTGTGTGTGCGAATGTTGCGGATGTTTATATCATTATATGTTAATTTGTCCTTAAAATCATATAAATTTAGTATTAAAAACAATTTATACGGAGATATTGAAAATTTAAGATAAAAGGAAATGAGTAAAAAAAACAGCAGCACATGTGAACACGTTGATGATATGGCAATGGTAGTCATTATCAACAAAAACAAAATTAGTTGAGAGTAGTTTGTGTTTAGGATATTAATCGGGTCAGTTTACTAAGTTTTGACTCAGTTCTAATTGAATTGCGAACTAATTGGATGCAGGTTAATTGTGCTGAAATTTTATCGAATTATAAATTATAACCTTAATCTTTTAAATTTTCGAGTTATTTGAATCAGTCTGTAAATTCGGACTACACTGGCATTTCTAATTTGTAGTGACTAATAGAAAAGCAATGAATTGAATTACACAAATGGTCATCCAATAGCTAGATAGGAAAATGACAAGTATTTTTTTTAGTTATGATAATGACAATTTTAACTCTAAAACGAGTTTTATTGATGTATGGATTGGTTTTTTTATTTATTTTTTAATTACAAAACGGAACCTTAATAACTTCATAACTCTCATAATGTATGTGCCATTTAATTAAAGGGAAATTGCCTCTAAAATCACTAAATTTGATCAAATTTTGGTCCGTCCAATACCTTTTTAAAATTTGAATAATAAATCATGAAGTTTTAAAAATTCGTATTTGTCCAATTTGTCCAAATTTGAGGGAAATTTATGTTGACTTGACACGTGGAAAAAATTACGTGGCATCAACATCCGCTGGGTCAAACGACATCGTTTTTTGAGCCTTAAAACGACATTGTTTCACTTAAACTATCCATTTTTCATCATCCAATTCAGTTTTAGGACTTTGTTCATCGTTTTTCTCCTTTCTATTCATTCGCGAATTATATTTCTCCTTTCTTTTTATTCATTCTCTGACTGTCTGCTCTGCTGCTTCACAATTCGCCTTGGCCATTGATTCCCTTAATGGCCAATGATTGCGGATTCAATCCATTCGCATTGGCAGTTGTAGCATCGAATGGCAAGTTATTCAAGGACTTCATCGAATAGGACCAAGAACTCGAATCTTCATCGTTTTTACAAGCATCAATTACCTGTTATGGTGAAGACCTCACATACCGATAATAATCCAGAGAGAAAATACTATGAATGTCGTCATAGAGCCTTAAGATTTTTTGATATTTTGATTGAATTGATTTTGCTTTTTTTTTTTCATTTTAGGCATTTTTTTCAATTCATATGTAGTGGGACGACTGTGGATTATGGGAATAAGTTGATTCGGAGCTCACATGATATAAACAGTGACAATTTTTGAAAATGAAGGTGAATGGAACAATACTCTGGCTTATGAATATGGAAGCTTCACTATTTTTGAAAGAGACAATGCTCTTAACGATGAAAATGAAAAATCAAGAAACTGCATTATTTCATCTGGAAAAAATGGAATCTAAAATTAGGCTAATGTATATTGGATTTGCAATTGTGGTACTGTTATTTGTTGTCATCTTCATAAATTGATTTTAAAATTGGATGTATTTTCTATTTTGGGATGTTGGAATTGGATATATTTTGCAGTTTATATTTGGAATGGAATCGAGTTTGTTTACATTTTGTATGCTGGAATTGAATCAAGTTAGTTTACAAGAAATGCATAGTTGTATTTTGATGTTTGATGCTTCATCTTAGCGTTTTCTTCAGTTTTACAAGAATTGAAATACATGACTCAATTATGAAGTTAACATGACGTCATTAGTTGGAAAAATCATGGATAGATATAAAATTTAAACGGAATAGAGATGGATTTTGGCCGCCGTCACGGCGGCGGAGTTGCCGGAAAATGAAAAAGGAGACGCGCAATCCTTTATTATTGTTTTTTAAATTTTCCTTTATATCATATTTTTTTAATTTTAATAAAATTTATATTTTTATATTATTCGCACATTTATCTAAAAAAATAAGTTTGATAATAGAAAAAAAAAGACTAAAATATTGTAATGTTTGTTAAATGATTAATTAAGTTGTAGTTTTTTAATTATGTCATTCTCGATTTTAATTATGTTATCTTTACAACTTCAATTATGTAATTTTCAATTTCATTATGTAGTCTTATAATTTTAACTATCTATTTTTTTTAATAAAAATATATTTTTTATTAAATCGTATATCAATTTAGTTACAAATTATAATTGTAAATTAGATCAAATATGAAAGAATTATAAAATTAAGAAAGTGCTCCACTATTGTGGGTGCGTTTATACAGAATGCTTTTGTAGGTAAAATTACATGTCAGATCTATTTACTGTAGTTATGAAGTGTTTATAGTGCTCCACTGCTGCCGATGCCCTTAGAAACTTAATATGAGATTTATAGGGGTAAAACAATATATGTCTAAATATTTTTATTATTTTTTAAGCAATGAAAGTATGGTAACTCAAAAATGGAGATTATGAATAGAATCACCCTTAACTTTTATTATTATTATTATTATTATTATTATTATTATTATTATTATTATTATTATTATTATTATTATTATTATTTCGTTTTTGAGTTGTGGAAGGCTCACTTACATAGCCCATGGTACAATCAAGCCCATATAAACATGGCTAGGTTAACAGCTGCTGCTGGGCAAACTCAGCCCATTATCTGGCAGATCCAACTTTGGTGTCTAGGTAATTCTAAACATAAATCTCTAATTTTCTCACTATAGCTTCATATTATTAAAATTAATAAGATTAATAGTAATAAATATATTATTATACTTTTATAACCTCCAATTTTAAATACTACCAAATTAATTCCTAAAAATATGACCATCATATAGCCCCCAGAAACCGGACATGAGTGGGTCTGCAATTTCATACATGATTTTCTCGATTCTACAAAATAACTTCCATCGTCATCAAGAGTAAGAATTTTGTATTTTTGCTGTCAATAACAACTAAAATATTTTATATATGAAACAAAGTATTTTATATATCTCATGCATAATGAAACAACATCGTATATCATCAATATCTCGTATGTCTACAGACAATCATCACATATATCAATCCATATATATGCATAATATGTTGAGAAGTAAATCTCATTCTCAAACACAATGATCGGTCAGCCTATGCTACAGTGTCTAAGTGTCCATTTAATTCTCAATTAACACACTTTCATACTCAAGTTAAGCTTTAATTAGTAGTTATTAAATAAATTAAATTAACTTCGCAAATTAGGCTAAATTAAATTATACTAAATCAAATTAGGCTCCTTCCAATTTTCTCTCACTAGTTTCTAACTAATAAATTTCTAAATTGATTTAGAGAGTTTCTTCTAACTTTCATAATTTACCCTATGAATCCAATGCCCTTAACAGCTATTATTAAATGCTAATTATTGCTATAGGATTTTAGAGGTATTACACTATGACTAGTGTCCCGCTTATCTGTGTTTATACGAACACAATATGTATAATGATTTGGATCTATATAGTAGGAAAATCAAGGGTGAACATTCGGTTTTCAATTTAATTTTTACCCAAATCGAATCGAACCGAAAAATCGAATTTTTGTTAAAATTAAAGGTGAACAGAACCGAATTACACAAAAAATCGAAATCCGAACTATGAAAATCGATCCGAGCTGAAAAAACCAAAATATCAAAAATTCGAAAATCCAATATATATATATATATATATATATATATATATATATATATATTTATTATTATTATTATTATTATTATTATTATATCTATAATATAATATTAAATACAAATTTGATTTTCGATTTACAATATATCCGAACAGAAAAATCGAAATTCGCCAAAAATAAAAACCAAACCGAACCGAAGCGAAATTTGAAAAAATCAAGCCAAGTATTAAATTTCGATTTGGTTCGGATATTCGGTTTTCAGGTATTTTGCACACCCCTAGAAAAATCTATATGATTCACAAATAATTTATGAATTTATAATCGATTACTCTTCAACGCAATAAATCATAATAGTCTAAAATTTTGGATAAAATATACATTGTCCATCCAATTATGTGCGAGCAATTGTTTTTTTGTTTTTTGTTTTTTGGAATTGTATGGCGGTATATAAAATACATAACACGATGCAATATTGTGTATATATATATATGAAGAATTGCCAAATTTATATTGTCTTGATTGCAAATGTGATATGTTCCACCAACTTTGTGGACCGTTGGCCGCTTCATAGCTTTTAATGTCATCACCTACAATATTTATTATCTTTAAATATATTGTTACATAAGTAATTATAATTTGTGGTGAACTGGTCATTTACATAAACATGGTGTGAGATTTTATATTTTTGTGAAAATGGGTGCTTTTTCTATTTTTAATCTAAAATGAATACTTTTTAAAAGGATAAAACTATGAAAAGTTTTATACATTAATATATATTTCTTGCCTTTTAAAATAGAGTTGCATATTATTTTGGGTCGTATCCACCCTTAACTATATATTATTTTCTTTTTAATGTTAATGCTTTACTATAATCAATATAGTAACAATAATTATGACTCATAAGTATTATTAAAATGGGACCATCCCTTACCTAAGTAATTGTTATTTTAAAACTCTCTTACATAATTTTCCTTCTTATAAAAATGTTTAGCGGTCCATCTGATATGTCAAAATTTAACAAATCATGTGATCATATATGTTTTGTAGTATTTAGATCAATTTTGGTCTTAAATTAGGATACAATTAAGAGCGTTTAACAAATTAAAATTTATTGTCAATGAGATCTAACTTAAGTGATAAGATTGATGTATCCAAAGATTCTCCTTAGCGAGAGGTTTTGGGTTCAGATCCTGCCTGCATGCAGAGTATTTTTCCACCCGCCTACGTGCAGTGTTATTGTCCTACTTGCATGCGGTGTAGTTGTCCCGCATGCGATGATTTTTTTCACCCGCATACGTGCCATTGTCCTTGTTATATTTATGTGATCCTCATTATTGACCTTTGGGGGATTTTTTGTGGAGTTAGTTTTTAACGTCAAGTCCTTTGGTTTCCATTTGTCTCTTGGACTATCTAGCCACTAACTATCCATTATGATTTCATTATGTATCTCACCTTTTGTATTCCTTTTGTGTATTCATCTATAAATACTTTGTTGGTATGTAGATGAAAGAAGAAGATAGATAGTCTTTCCTTGTTGTAATCTCCTCCAAGTTTAGTGCATCTATTTGGTTGCTTTCGTGCGCCCGTGGTTTTCTCCCGATTTGGGTTTCCACGTAAAAATCTTGGTGTCATCTTGTTTTGATTCTTTGTGTTGCATTGTTGTGTTGTTCCTATTTTGCTTCCGCATTGCGTTGTATAACAATTGCACAGATATCTTGCTATCTATGAACATAACATAATATCTAAATAAAAATGTAATAAAAGCTCTTTTATAGAGTGGGTATGGGCGTTAGCATCTTTTCAAATTAAGTTATATTCCATTCTTGTGAAATATAAAAATCTCGCGTACAATTACAAATAATATAGCTATATATATATATATATATATATGGCGCACTAGGGTCAAACCATCTCCTATATCCGAACTAAGACTAATTTTGATCCATTGGATCCCATAATCTATGGTCCATATTCAATAAAAATGCGCTTCAGTTTAATTTATTTGAATATGCCTTATAAGGGTATTTCGGAAAATGGAAAAATATGTCCAAAGATATCTATCCTACGTGGCACGATTATCTTTGTTCAGTATATAGCATCCGAAAATCAGTATACAGATTCTGAAAAATGATTATATAGCTTAATTCGGATCAGTATAAGATACCAACGTTAAAATATAACTTTAAATAACAATCAGCATAGTTGAACAACTAACTAACCGCGTTTTAGTTTAGGCAGTTTCCTAGATTGACGGAATAATAACTGGTTTGAATCTCCAATCACTCATCATACTAGATCTTCAGCCAAAAAACACTAATTATTCTTTTAAATTGAATAATAAACAACGCATTCACCAAAAATTCTAGGAAAAACCGTCATGTAAACCGTTGTCTTAATCCGACCCATTTGAAGCTACGAAGAATATTTTTGTTCGTTTTACTGAAATTACTAATCGTATATGGCGTAATAGCCAGAAAGGTGCTTCAATCAAGAACATATAGTCATCATTGGCCGATAAGTTCATCAGTATGTACAACTGTACTTATAAAATGATAGTGAGTTCATTGCTTGTGAATAAACACATGTACTTATAAACTCATAAAAAATATATTTTTGAAATTTCTGAAAAATCTTGTGAAATGTTTAGATCTACAAATAATATATCACAAGCTTGTGTATTCGGAACACAGTACCTTTACATGTATTCAGATTATCATTTTTTAATTTTTGTTATGCTGATTATTGATTCTAAAACACCCGGCAAGAATCGACCTTTATATTGGTTAATCGTATAATGTTCTTTACCTGATACGTTGATACTCTACAAAATTCTATATTGATACATGCTATGAATTAATCTGTTTGTTTAATGGCATGTGATGATATTATTATGATCATGTATTGATTGATTTAATATTTTTGAATTGATTAATCGTAACACATATGCTGATGTTATTTACCTGGTATGCTGATACTCTCAACAATTCTATAATGATATGTGATATGAGTTGTCCTGTTTATGAAGAATCAGTATTTTTTTTGGGAATGTACATACTGGGTAATATAATGATTTATGATATTAATACCATTGCTAACTACTAAGGGTTTTAATGACAATTGTGAAAACCTATAATAATCTATATTTGCATAATTCGATATGTTTACAACATACAATTAAACTGTGTATTCCATTGTATGATGATGAATTCTGAATATAATTTCTATTTGTTGAAGGTTCGAAAAGACAACATTTTATGGATGATGATAATGACTTTGAAAGCGATGTCCTTCTCAGCAAATTTCAGCAAAGAAGTAAATTATATACATACTATGACTAAAAATTAGGTCATTAGATTTGGTGATGGACGACCATGATCTCGTGTCAATTTATATCATTACACTAATTAAACCATGTCATTGAAGGGCAAAACGTTCTTGCATCAAAAAATAGAGTAACTACATACATAGAAAATACTAGGAGTGAACAAAATACCCGAAATATGAATATCTGAACTGAAGCAAACCGAAATTTAAAATTTGGTTCGGTTTTGATTTTTCACAAATTTCGGTTTTTCGGTTCGGTTCGGTTCGGATATACTATAAACCGAAAAAAATCGAAAACCAAATTTATATTTAATATATATATATATATATTAATAATATAATAAACTAAATATATGTATATATATATTTAATATATGCATATATTTATATTTTTACGTAAATATATATACATATATATATATAATATATTTCATATATATACATACATTTTTTGACTTTTTGGATTTTTCGGTTTTTCAGATAATTTTATAAAATTTCGGTTCGGATCGGTTTTCATAGTTCGGATTTAAAATTTTCGGGTTTGGTTTTTCGGTTAATTTGGTTAGGTTCGGTTCGGTTTTAATTTTTTGAAAAAAAAAAATAGATTTTTCGGTTCGGTTCGATTTGGGCAAAAAACCAAACGGAAAACCGAATGTTCATCCCTAGAAAATACTGTAAAATATGAAATTTATTATCCCTTATCTTCACAGACTCCTAATGCAATCTAATATTCCAAAATTATTATTCAAAATATACATTTGTGCAGAATTAGAAGAATCGCTATCTTCTCCGCCTCCATTCTCTCGTCACCTGGATTTTTGGGCGCCGTCATTATTCCGAAAAAATAGTGGCAAAATTCTTGATTTGGTCGCATGCAGAAAAAAGGTTCCCGAAATGGAAACCTTTTTTTTTTCCTTCTGAAAATGGGTAAAACGCATCAGCCTAATGCGTCTTCATTTGGAAAACCACGGAAGATGCATGAGGACGATGCGTCTAGGGAAGACGCATGCGCCTCATGCGTCTACCCCGTGGCCTATAACTCTCCCCAGCGGCCATTTTCTCTCATTTGTGCGAAAACCAAACCAAAATTTTCCTTTCTTTGGCAATTGTGGGCGCGATTTTGGCGAGATTGTTTGGCAATTCTTGGCGAAATTCATCAAGAGGTATGTTATT